>VWZF01006903.1:1476822-1733612 GCA_013396755.1 Sclerurus mexicanus
CTCGTGATTAATTCCAACAATTCTATATTGCAGCTCCCTGCCTTAGTGATGGCTCATTCCCCAGGGACTCACTGCCTAACTCAAAGTATCATTGAATCATAGAATGGCTTGGATCAGAAGGGACCTTTAAAGATCATCTGGTTCCAAACCCCATTCCATGGAAATCCCTAAGATTAGTTCAGTTGGTTAGAGCATGGTGCTAATAACACTAAGGTCATGGGTTTGATCCCTGTATGAGCCATTCACTTAAGAGCTGGACTTGATTGTTGTGGATCCCTTCACTCAGAGGATTCTGTGATTCTGTGAAAGGGATGCCACCCTCTAGAGCAGGTTTCTCAAAGCCACATGCAACTTGGCCTTGAACACTTACAACAATGGGGAATCTGTTCCAGTGCTCCCAGTGAAGAATTTCTCCCTTATACCTAATATAAACCTCCCTTCTTTCAGTTTAAAGCCATTCCCCCATGTCCTATCCTTGCATGCCCTTAGTAAAAGTTGTTCTCCTGCATCACCCCACTCCAGCTTTCTTGTAGCCCCTTTGTGTACTGGAAAGGGCTCTAAGGTTTTCTCTGAGACTTCTCCAGGCTGAACAACCCCATCTCTCAGGGCTCTTCATAGGAGAGGCGCTCCAGTCCTCTGATCATCTTTGTGGCCTCCTCTAGACTTGCTCCAACAGGTCATGTTCACCATTTCAGCCCAACTCGAATCTTTAGTCACATGGTCAAATCTGCATTAGGTTTTCTTATTTTGACATCCCATCCCACTTCAGAGCATTAAAAGGGCAAATACTGAGATTTCAGTGTGTTGGTGCAGACCTTCCTGCTGAAAAAAAGGTGTGTCTCCAACAAATGATTTTGCCAAACTGCCAGTCCAAGCACTGAAATGCAAAACCTATTATCATATTTTGCTTTTTAACCTGAGAAACCCACACAATTTCCTGTCCTTATTCAAGAAACGGAGCATGGAGCTGTTCTGTCTAAACTTAAGTTCAGAGAAGTTTAGCACAAACTTTGTTTCGTTTCAGGGTAAAAGAAACTGAGTACATAAGAAACTGCAGTACATAAGTCTTTCCTGTTCTGATCACTGTGGTGCCTGATACCAAAAAATAATGACACTTCAGCTTTACTGTGAAAAAAAGTAAAAAATTTCACATTCAGAAAAAAAAAATTCTACTGAACTCACTGGTAAAGATAAAGAGACATTTGACAGAATGGAACTCACAAATTAGCCAATCTCTTATTCTTGGAATCAGTCATCTTTCAAGGACTGGTGTGGTCATACTGCAAAATCGTAACATTGACCAAAACATTGAGATTCTTGTAGAGAGTTGAGAGTCATGGCTGAGGGGCACTAAGAGCACTATTAAAATATCCCATTTCCCATAGTACAGAGCTCACTTTTAATAAAGACAGTCAATAACTGCCATTTACAGATATTTGTTTAAGATCCTACCCAAATATAATTGTGCTTAAATGACTGAAGTTGCATGGACCAAGGTATGTACTTTCAGAAACCATATCCATACCCAGATCCAACCGAGGGAAAGGGGAGCTATAACAGAGTACACCAGTGCTCAGCACCACTGACTGCCGTGAGAATTAGTGAAGAGAAATTCCTCACATGCCCTCTTTATTCTGCCTATCCCAGCTGTACTCCCTCTACAGGTCCTACAGCTGTGCCTCATTAGATCCACACACAGAAGTCATTCCCTACCCCTCATCATCTTTGCTGCCCTTCCCTGTATTTGCATTCCTTGGGCCATTTTTCAAGGAGTGACTAGAACCGCACATTGCATTTGACTGTGCACAGAAAGCCTAGATTTACAGATGGCAGAAAGATGTTTGCTATTTTGCTCTCCTTTTTTCCTCTAATAATTTTAATGAGTCTATTTGCCTTTTCAGTGTGACTGAGCACACAGATGATATTTGAAGTAAACTACACTCAGTGACCTTAAACCTCTCCCTTCTGAGTGGGAGTAGCTAATGTAAAGCTTACATTATATGGTACGTACATTAGAAGCTATTTTACCTAAGATCATTTTTTTGCATTTATCACCTAGTCATTCAGCACTGGAAAATCATTCTGTATCTCTTCCTAAACAGATTTACACTGGACAACCCTGACCTTGTTCTTCAATTGTAAATACTCTTGGTTTACTCCTCAAGATGGTTTTTTTGCTCTGCTATAAATGCATGGAATGACATCATTCCTGCAACATATTCTCATGGAATCCCTCTGGTAACTTCACCCCTTTGCTGTCAATGACCATTTATTGCTAACCTTTTTTTTTTTTCTTTCTTTCTGTTATTCCTATGTCCTCATTAATCCCATTTTCATTACATATATAACCAATATATGTTGCAATGACTGACATGAAAACAGGAGAACTGTTTTAGTCTTTTTGTCACTAGTTCTTTTTATAGTACATACCTGGGCTTGTATTTTCCTTTATTTTCCTTCTTACTTTAAATATTATAATAACATCACTTTAGGGTGTTTATATATGTTTAAGGTCTGGTTTGTTTTGTTGGGTTTTTTTAATTCTCTTCAGTCTTGGCCTTTCTGACTTTGTCCCAGTCAACTTTTGCTTCTCCTGAGTACTTTCAGTGTTGCATTCTTGTTTCACTGGTGCATGATTCTAACCCGACTTCCATGTTTAGGGCACATCTCCATGGCCACATGCTCATACTGACTACCTGCTCTAGTTCTGTCTCCTCTTTGCATTGGGATAATTTGTCACTCAGATAATTCTTATTCCTTCCCCCCCCTTTAGTAAAAACAGTATACTTTAAACATCAGAAAAAATACAATATCAGCATGAAATACGGAAAAGGCATTACTTTGTGTTTAAAATAGAAGTGTAGAAACGTGACTGGGACAGGGAATGAAGCTGTGGACCCTCTCCTGTACTATTTTTCTGACACTTCATTACTTTTTCCCTTCATATCATCCTTACAAACTGTTGACTGCAAATGTTATCGTGAGGATCTGAGAACTCTCATTTTAAATAGAACAAAATGGTAAACCTGTTTTTCAAATTGCATGGAGGCACTAAGAAAGCCTCTCCTCAACTGCTATGAGGCTGATGGGAAAGGAATGACCTGCTTTGGTATTAACAATAATCCTTTCAATAGAAAATTTTTACAGTGATACCATACTCAAGTTCATTAGTTATCTATTAAAACAAAACAAAATAAAGGACTTTAGCATTTGCACTGATAAAAACTCTTTTTTCAAGGAAAACAGATTGCAAACTCAGTCTCAATTAATTCCATTCTGTCAGACATTTGCCCATTTTTGGTATTTCATTCCAGGTCATGCTGATGCAAAATTCAGACAAGCCAACTGTCCTGCGTGAGAGCTGTCAGACAGATTAGTCCTCCTGCCCTGACAGAGCTACTACTTTGTCAGGACTGGGAACCAGTGTGTTGAAAATTGAAGCCTCAGCTGAAATGCCCATGGGAAGAAAGCAACTGGCAGCGTGTGGGGTTTGATCCTACGGAGTCTTGCTGTCTAAGGCTGTGCTGCCCAAATTATATTCCCACTATTCTCTAAAAGAAGGATCAAGATTTGTTAGTAGTAAAACTCCCTAAATAATGGTCTCGGAGAACTTTATCTCTCCCCTCTATTATATCAGGTCTACACATTCCTTTCATTTTCTTCTTTCATGTTATACTTATGAAGTCTCTTTGTGCTTGATCAGTTGAAACTGATTTTGATCCTTTCTTTTTCCAAGTTCTCCCTCCCCTCTGAATTTAGACTATTCACTCTAGCAGTCTTAGTTACACACTGCTGTTCCACCTGCTGTTTTTGTAATCTCGCTATGCTCACGTGCTGACACATTGTTAATGCTTTGAGCAGACATTGTCCCAACTTTTATAAATATCACAGGATGCTCTCCAAGAATTCCTGTATTAAGTCCTTCTTGATCCAGAGCAATTGATACCTAGTAGCTCTGCCCTAAAGGGTAACATCTTATAGTTCTTTAAATCTTTCTTGAGAATGCTGAGATTTCAGGACTGTTGTTCTAGAAGTAAAACGAGGAAGAAGTCACAGTTCAATGGGGCAGAATTTTTAGTGCTCACAGCTTCTTTTCTCATGCTGGGTTAACTTTTCAATAGACTCACAAATTCAGACTGCTTAGGAACTGTGACCCTTGTTTATTCCACTTCAGATCTGGCAAAACAACTAAACCCCAGAGGATATGATTACAATGGGCTGGTGATTTTTGACTGTGTATCAGAATGTGCATATACTACCATAGAACATAAAATCAAGGCCCATTTCTTTGAGAGACTCCCTATATGGAGAATTTGTAACACTACACCAGTAATCTCTCCTGTAGAATTCAGAGAGCAAAACAAATCCTTTTTCCTAATAGTACTTGTATTCCAGTCAAAAAAATCTATTTTTAAACCATTAGCAGTAGTGTTTTGGAGCCCAGAAAGAGAAGATCTAAGAAGTGGAAACTATAATACAGAAGTAAAGTATGCTACCAGCTGTATCTCTTTGCAAGTGTTGCTTGCCTTAAACATTGCTTTGAGAAAACATTCCCCAGGGGAAAAGAAAAAAAAAATCTAGAATGTCATTTTAACACAGAAATATGCGATATTCATGGATTAAACATGCTTTAGAGCATAGCCACTTGGATCTAGTGCTCTTTCTGTTCAGACCATTGTCTCTGCTTTGCTTAATGCAGGTATGTTATTACTAAAAGTTCCAAATAGCCTTCTAAGTTGCCAGCACTGCTGCTGTTGTGAAGCCTAAAGGGTTCCAGCATCAGAATAAATCTCCCAGGGTAATCTCCAAGGCTACATGAATTGCTTTACATGGATTGCATTTTAAATCTCGTTTGATAACGAGTGTTTTAGAGAGGAAAAAAGTGCTTTCTGGCTTAATCACGAACCACAACAAGTTAAGGGTGCATAACAAGATTTGTCCACTTATCCAGTGTGAATAGCTGGAAAGAATTGTTCGGTTCTGCACTGGCAGCTTTGGAAGTGATGGAGAAATAGAAAGGAAAAAACCTACAGAAAATCACCCACACTCAATGCTCAGCAGTTACTGTGACAGTAGCAACCTTTGGGGTTGCTGCCCAGCATCAAGGCATTTTGGTAGTCCACTGCCATCCTATTTTAGGAGTCTTAATTTTCCCTTTTGTACAGATGTAACTTTTGCTCTGCTTAAAGAGCTACTTGCTTTATATACAAGACAAACTCACCACTAAGAGTTCAGCACAGAGACTGAAATCCACAGAAATTCTGTTCTATTTCACCTGGAGATTTACTCTCCCCACTAGCCTCTTTCCAGTCTGTTCTCAGCAGTCACACAGGAGGGCAGGAAGCAACAAAAGTGTAATAGAGTTTGTGTGATAGATAATAACTGGACACCCTACAGCGTTAACAACAGCAGCAAGAGAAATGCAAAGCACATAAATGAATGAGAGTACAGTGCCTGTGCAAAAGAGGACAGCTCCTTGGAGTTCTCACCAAGGTGACATTTCTAGACACGATAATACCCTGGTCCTATCAGGTTGCCAAAGGATAAAAAAAGACAAACAGCTGTTTTGGTTTTAGCACTAAAGGATGCTGTGACTTCCTGTAAAGATTGATCAGAAACATATTTAGTACAGATTTTAGGTGCTAAATGATCCCTCTAACCTCAGCATAAACTGGGAATTACTTCAAAATGAAATTGAACATAACCTTGGAGTATTACGATAAAGATTACCAAGCACCCATAAAAATGTTAGATGTAACTGAGGATGCTGAATCCTTCTGTGGAACCAGCTGTCTGATCAGACAGCCCACAGAATGAGAAGGCATCAGTTCTCTTACTGCCATGAGGAGTTATGCAGACACTGCCCAGATCCCGCTTAGACTAATACCCAGAAAATGGTGAGGCATTTTGACAAAATGTCTCTGCCAGAAGTACTCGTCATTTAAGCAATTACGAGCAAACAATGTTAATAAATTTGATAGTTAGAGTTATTCCACTAATGACCAACACAGGCATAAAAACTTCCAGAAATAATCCACTGCAACTAGTATGTCAAACAACAGCTGTTTGTGCTATTTGAAATCCATTTTTCAGACTGATTACTTAAACTGTTACTGCTTCTGCTTCCTATCTGGCTGGCTGTAGCTCTCTAAACAAGAAAGACAGTACCAACAACACTCCGCAGACGTTTCCTTCCTTCCTTCCCCAGGGACTCTCACAAGTGCCTTTCCCTCATAGTTTTTAAGGACTTTCAGTTGCTGTGAGCATTCTTCCATACTTAGAAATTACGTATTTCTGTTCCTGGCTACTCAGTGAAAACAAAACATCAAAAAAATTGAATTGAATTCGCTGGTATTATGCCATTAAATGCCTGACAATATTCACTGATTAAGTCACCCAGGGCTATACTCTGTGTAAAATACCTTCTCTCAGCTCATTCCCAAAACCAATAAAATTGAAAGAAAAGCCTTAACTCTACCTCAGATGAAACTATGAGGAGCTTTGAGGGAAAACAGGAAGACATCTAAGCCAAATTCACATTAGACAGAGAAGCATTAAAATAGCTCTAAAACTGCAAGAAGATCCATACCTGCCCATGTAACAAGGACCTGCATCACTCCCAAGCCCTGAACACAGAGAACAATGCTCGCCGCCCTTCCATTGCCTTGTTGCTTCCATCACCAGCCCACACAGCAGCCTCGTGGTGCAGCAGACTGTGGGACAGGGTTTGCTCCTGCTGCACATGCAGGTGCTCCTTCATAACCTCTTCCCAGGCAGGTCCTTGTTCACTGCAACAGGCTCAGAATACAGGATGAATTTCACATGTGTATATTTGTGTCAAATTCTGTTAGACAACCTCATTCTTCTCTTCATTCCAATAATTAAAAAAAAATAAAAAATTCCAAAATTCAGCCCAAATGTAATGCAGCACACTTTGCTGAGCAGCCCCGAGAGGCCAGTTCAGTGGGTGAAGCTAACAGCTATTATAAACCATTATTGGCTGGCATTTTGGTACTAATTTCAACAGAAAAAAAGAATAAATGAATACAAAGGAGGAGGAAAGAACCTGTTCCTGATACAATCATTTTAGTTCCCTCCTTCAGGACTGGGAGAGAACATACACACCCTTTCCACAGGGCTGACCTAAAATTATCACAGTGGACTTTGAACATCTTAAGGGTACTTGAGATTTAAATTTCCCAGTGTGGACAAATACAGTTGTTTAATTTGAATGGTTAAGACTCAATCAAAATTTTAGGTCACCAGAGTTGTTGGCATACACCAACCAAAGTCCCTTCTGAAATGACTGATCAAGGGTGTTTGAGCACAGTCAATATCACCAGCTGGTGATGAGCTCTGGAGGAGCACTCAAGTGCAGGACAGCTATTTCCATCCAAAAGAAATCACAGGATTGTGAACAATGTGACTCATATACCTCCATGGGGCCTTGACACTGAAGAGGAACTAGAACCAGAAATAAGACACCCAGTAAGATCCAGACACATTCACAAATCACCAAAGATAATTAAAAAAATATTTTACCATCTTCTATATGGTTTCATTATGTAGATCTGAATTCTTTGTAATATAGTTCTAACACTAGGCAGTCAGTATGAAATTATGTTACCAAAATGCATCTGGGCTTTATCCAACATCTTAAATCTTATTCTGACATAGTACTCATGACCTTTCCATTATGTTGTGTTTGTACATATCTAAGTGTGACAGAAAGGACAAGTAATAAAAAAATATTAGTCAGTGAAACAAAGTTAGTGTGCACATACCCCAAGAAAGGGTACAAGATAATAGTACGTTTAATCGATTCCCTGTTTAGGAAATGCAATGGTGCATATAATGTATCACTAGCAGCTTACAGTAAAACATCTTATTCTCTATGAAGATAAAGGTGAGTACTAATGACTGTGACTAAATCTTGACAGCCAAATGATCTTTTCCCCTTGTAACAGTCTGTTGTGTAATGAGCAATCAGAGCAGCTGAGCAGTAATTACATACATTCAGTCACACTAAAAGCATTACTGATGGACTGAAGAGTATTCAAGTAGAAACAAATATGATACAATTATATTCCTTACCTTTACACTGCACATGTAATGCCCACATTTCCTTTCTGTTTGTTTGGTTAGGCTTTAGTTTTGTTTTGTTTTTTAATTAAACCAAAACCAGAAGTCTTACAAGTTTTTTATTTCTTTTAACTTAAGGTATTCTTTCTTGCTTTTAATGAGCACCAGTTTTACTGTAGAGGAGACAGGCATTACATAACACATGTTTCTGGTGTATTTTTAGGGCAACCACAGAAGCACAGAGAATGATGTAGGCTTTCATATGATCAGGCTCTGATGACCAAGTAGGTGCCAGTTCACATGGCAGTGCCAAACCCTTTTGACTAAGGTAAACAAGACAAAGTGTGACAAACCTTCACGTTGTTCTAACATGTTCTCTCAAAATTTCTGGGAGGAGGGAAAGAAAAAAATTCCAAGGTGGAACAGGACCTTGGACAGTTATTCAAGCTGATAATGTTATGAAGTTCCAATGAATGAAGTAATGGGCAGAAAAAGATTCTTGAAGCATAGATAATGTTCAGTCTCCAGACTAAATGATCTCTCCAAATCAAGAACTCCTAATGTTATTGATGTGCTGGCCTATTTATGACCACAAATCCAGTTTTGAAGTCTGCTAAATTAATGCAAAAAGATAGTGATTTAGTGTGAAGTAAGAGGTTATTTTACACATGGAGATAAATCTGCCTAAGCCATCCTCAAAAAAAACCCCCCACACCACAGGTGGTTTGTAAGTCCTTTGCATCCTCTCTCTGAATGTTTTTGAAATATTTTTTTACCAATATGATAAATTTCGAAAGCCCACCTGAGCACTCCAATCTGCACTTGCCATCAGCAACTTATTGATCTTGATTAAAAATATATACTATACTCATATAGAAAGCTTACAAATATATATAACATTCCTGGATAAGTCCAGGTTGTCAATTCCAGCCCTTAAATACCACAGCAGAATTTAAAACATTGTACAAGCTGAACAGAGGCATAATATCCTCTTCAGTCTTAATTTCCCCTGGTTTCCTCTATCCATGATGTACTTCTCTGTCACATAGTTAATAAAAGTTCTACAAAGGTTTGGGAAGGCTCTCTGGAATCATCCCAAACCCCAATTTGTGCTGCACAGTACTGCCAAATACAATAACTTTATATGACCGTTATCTATTCCCATGCAGTGCCCTCACCCCTTCAAAAACATTCCCTGTGCTTCCCAAACACGGAGCTGCCTTGCTACTTGTGCTACAGCTCGCCTCAGAGGAGCTGCTGCTTTCCTGAGCGTTACAAGATTTGGGAAGGTACAGCTCTTCACTTGGAATAAAGAAGATAATTTTTTGTATTTCAGCATGTGCTTTTGTTCACATAATTTCCAATCTTTAACTTCTTGAGGGAAAGGTTCTTAAAAATCAAATCTGCTAATTTTCATAATGAATGCATAGACTATGCACAGAAATGAAGTTATTGGTGGTGTACATTTCAGTGCCTAATATTTTAATATCATGAGACTACATACATCTGTGTACAAATAAAAATCCTGTAATTGCACATGTTTTCTATCTTCCCTGCTGTTCTACAGAATTATATCTATATATTTGTTTTACAGAAATGCTAGAATTACATTTTGCAATAAGAACAGCTGCATGGCTACCAACTCTGTGATAACTTGACTGTCTTTCACTTTATATTGTTCCATATTTTTTTCTTTACACTTGAAAAATCTTGTGTCTGCTATGGAGGTTAAAACTGATGGCAGAAAAGGTAAAGAGGAGAACTTAATCTCTAATAGCTTTCCATAGAAGAACAGCTGTAAGAGGATTAGCTATCAAACAGTAAAACTCACAAACGTTCTCAAGTTCCAACAGGAAAACTCATCCTGGCAAGTAAAGGATGCCTCTTCCTTAAGCATATGCTTAAAATCAAAGTTTTGGCAATTTCATAAAAATTTTGCTCCTTTGATCTAGAAAAAAATGTTCTTTCGGTTTAGGTATTTTTTTAAATAGGTGCAGTTTATTTATACACAACATTTTCTATCATTGAGCTCAATTGCTACCACACCACATAATTAAACAGGGTGAAAAACAGGGCCACAGATGAATTAAGCAAGTTACTCCAAAGCAAAAAACACAGTTTCAAGGGTTTTAACAAATTTAGATTGCCTTACTCTGAACTCCTCTACTACAATTATATTGTTTTTTCCTGTAGGACATCATTAGAAAGAAAATGAAAAATGAGGTATTCAAGCACACTTCTGCATGTTTCTGTATAACATAAAGTGTTAATTAAGATATAACTAGAGCACTACCTTGCTGATCTGATGAAATGAACCACAGAATTAATTGGGACCATTCTACTGATCTTTCCTCCATCAGATAAAAATTATTTGACCCAAACAATTTTTACCTGCCAATTAAACAAGCTTCCTGTATTTAGATTTCACTGCCATTAAAGTCAAGAGCATTCATAGCATTTTCCTTCAATATGGTTACACTACTTTTAATCTTTTCAGAATAACATGATCATTTGCAAACATCAGAAAGGGAAAAGGAAACAGAGATAATGACAAGGAGGAGAAGCAAAGGGAAAAACTACCATGATCCATATGGCACAAAAGCAGATTTGATACTAATTAATAATGCTGTATCTATAATCTATTTAACTTCCCATTCTGGCCAGATGCCCAAGTAATTTGTTTTGATCTCTATGTCTGTCCTTACTAAGTTGTTTATTATTCCTTCTGTTCTCCAAAATTAATAATCTATATTGCAGGGGAGACAGATTCTGGGAGAGAAAGATAGAAGCTGCTATTGCAAAGAGCCAAGAACCTAGGAGGTACTTCCCAACTTTGGGGTTTTGATAACCTGTCAAAAAACCTGCTGCCCAGAATGTCTAATTTCCATTGGAAAACTTGGACAGGCAAGCAAAGACAGAGTAGCATGATGCTTCAGAGGGCCTCCAGTCAAGATGATCATAGGGCAAAGACTGCTCAGGGAACTGTATGTGAAGCTGTCAGCACTGGAGTCAAACCAGCATGTCCCCTGAATACTGTGCCACCCATGAGCTCAACTTTGTTTTGCAGACAAGGATGGCTGCATGGGATCCTGAGCAAACTGATCTAGTGGGTGGCACCCTTGCCATGGCAGGGGTGTTGGCACTAGATGCTGTTTGATGTCCCTTCCAACCCAAAACATTTTTTTTTTTTTAAGGGAGTGGAAGTCAGAAACAGAAGAGGGGTGCAGCTTTGCAAACATATGGTGCAATTTGGTAGTACTGCAGGAATGTGACAGACAACTAAGGCACTTTACTGGCCTTGAAACAACAGGAAAGGAAAACCACAACTCTAAATAGCCCAAACCTGAGGATTTAAGGGACATTTGGAGTGTGATAGTATTTCTACAGGAAGGTAAAGATGCAGGTTCCTGGAGAGCACCATCCATCTGCACTTCTGATGGGAAACATGAATTAGAGGATGTGAATCACTTTTCTACTGACATCCACCCAATGAACAATCAAAACATTTAATAGAGAACATGAGCCTGATAGTCTAAAGATCTTCTCGTGTGCATACCATGAGTAATAACCTATACATTTAGTAGACACATGGCTCCTACTCCCACATACTTCACATGGTCCTCATGGCTACTCAGTCTCTAAATCTAAGTCTCCTGCACTAAATAACCATAATTACTTTTCCTCTAAGGTAGCTGGCAGCTCAGAGGCACCAAAGCTTTTGTTGTTGGAATTTTGCCATTGGTGCTGTATAAGAACTACACAGTATGAATTTCAACTACTTATGAATTTCAACATTCCTTTATCTCTTTTGGTGTATTTATTTTTTTACCTAGTACAATAGCTCCAAGGAACAGATGATTAATTCTAGGTTATAGTGAAAGACTGTTTACAATATCCAAGCCAACTCAGTAATAGTAAAACTAGCCCCAAAATGTGTTTATTGATAAGGGTATTTAATAATACACCTTCCTACCTGCTATCTCTTCAGTTCCAGGCTTTAACAGGTATTTCTCTTTTTCCTCTTCTGACTGATGCTGCTCTTGCATTAACAATCACAGCGCTCATCAATATTTTCAGTGAAGCAGAATCAAACATCCTCCTCCTCCTGTCGGTTTTCCCTCCTGTACTGCTCACATACCATTCACAGTTAAGCAACTCATTAGTGCAAACTTTAATCCACTTACTACTGCAAACTGTCGCTGACAATTAGAATACAGCAAGGCTTTCCGTGGTGTTCGGTATCAGTGCTCGGAACCACAGGAGCTAAAGCACTGGGTGTTAAACAGGAAGAGAAAACAGCTTTGATGCTTCAAGTTCGAAGTTCAATACTTCTCACTGGAAATCTGAGGAGCTTTTTCTCTCGGGTTTCCATCATTTATGGTTGCCTAGTACTGTGGGAGAAGGCATGACGTATGAAGGATGGAAAGAGCATTTCAGAAGGAGGACCTACGAGGATGACGGCGATGCAGACCTCCAGACTCTGAGACATCTGCCAGGATTGAAACTTTTGCAGTTCAAGCTTGGAGTTTGGTGTTTTTGCATGTTTACTGTTACGGTTTTGATTCTAAAGCTTTATTGTCACCCCCTTCCCAGATTCTCCCCTCACGGTTGTTCCTCTCGTAGTTTCCTTCCCGGCTCTCCTCCATCTTGTCTTCTTCCCCTCATGGTTTTCCCGCCTTTCGCCCCAACCCTGGCTCCCCATTGGCCCTCAGTTCCCGCCTTTGCTGCCCATTGGTCAGCCCTCCCCCTGATTTGCATACCCCAGCCCTCTGTCCAATCACAGCCCGGTTCTAGAACCTTCCCTCAGAGCCCCTATATAAACCCGCCCGCCCCTCAGGAGAGGCTGGTCGCCATTTCACCCCACGCCCTGCGGGGTGTGCAGAGTCCGCATTTTTCGGCCAACCGGATGGTTTTCCACCTTTCTGAGAAGTACCTAGCACTAGATGCTCTCTTCCTTGCTAAGATCCCAGACTGCATATTCAATGTGTCATGCAAAATAGCAGTTTCCAGGATAATGTTCACCCTTTAGTTTAAAAAGGCACACAAAGGAATAATAATCTGACATCAAAACAACGATATTTCTCTTAGACTGTCCCATCATCATTCCAAGTCGCCAGGTCTGGGAACACCTTGTCAGAAGACAGGTTCACCAAAGAATCCCTGTGTTCTGGCAGCTCCCGCAGGACCAGCTCCCCTCAGCCCTTGTGTGTTTGTTCTCCACTGGCCGGGAAGGAAGGTCAAACAGCGACGTGACTGATCCCTTGTCACGTTCCCTGGCTCTCAGTCATCCACAGTCACACCTTACACTGAGCCCTCACTTACCAAACGCAAGAGGTACAAGATGGGAAAGAAGTGCAGTTCAGAAGTTCTCGTTTCTATGTGGCCTGTACTAATACAGTAGATTTCAGAACTAGGTTTAATTAGAACAATAAAACCAATTTAGGAGAAGCTGTGAACTGCTTAAGGACTGAAGACAGTTAACCAAAGTTACACATATGCTTAAAGCAATATAACAGGTTTTAAGAAAAAGAATTGAGAGACACAACCTTAAGGCCTGAAATTTAACTGTGAATAGTTAAAATCTAGTAGCTGGATGGCTCCTCTCCTTAAAACACAATAGTTCCAGGAATGGAGATGGCCAATGCCTTTGGAGAAATGTAAAGTATACCACAGGATTAGTATCAACATGTCAAAATTTCCTTTTCCACACATTTTTCCTCCTCAGCAGCTAATATATACTACTTATTTTATTTACTATTGCACACAGAGGATCAGTTCTGTATGTACTTGTCCCATTTGCTGTGAAGATAATAGATTTATTTTTCATTATATCTAGGCTATCTGGCTCTACTGAGGGGAATTTTGCTAAATTCTATTACATTTACAGTTTAATGGCTTAAAAAAAAAGAAAAGAGCAAACTAAGTAGTTTTTTTTTTGTTTTTGAGAACCCAGAACTTGAGCCAAATCTCCTCCTTCTGACACCAACGTAACACAGCTAATGCAACCCTTTTTTGGTATTTTTAGCCTAATAGGAAGAAGCTGGAATAGGTGCTGATTTGTTACTCAAAACTAGTAGCGCAAAGAACATTAGCACATGTCTGACTAGAGAAATGTAATTTTTGTTCCAGAACGGATAAAATTGCATTGCTTACTCTCCTGTTCAGCGACTGGGAGGAGTATTTAGTCTCCTGCCACTACATCAGTGCTCTTTATGCCTTAAAGCAAAAAGGTTCCCTGCATATGTTTCCCTGGGACAGCAGTGACCCCCACATGTTCCCAGTGTCCAGCTGCACCCAGGAGTCCCAATCCGTGCTCTTTAGGAGCTGTGTCACAACCCTGGGTGCCCAGGGCCCCTCTGCCACCTGCCCAGTGCTGCTGCTGGGCCATCATCCACTGCCTCATCGGATCCAGCCACCACACACACCAGCGGGAGACTGGAAGATCTCCTTTCCCCCTGGTAAATTCACCAGAGACACACACCAACACAAAAGCCATCTAAAATTAGTACAAAGGATGCTTATTGTTCTGAAGGGATTTATGTAAAAGGCATAGTTAATACACATCCGATTCAACAAGAGAGGGTGTTGATATAAAACCAGTTGTTTCCTTTTCATATGACTTGATATAATTTATTACCATCACTAGAATGGAAGATTTCTTTGCATAATGCTGGTAACACAATACAGACCATTCATTTATATACTGCACACAGGCAGATGTATGGCATCATTCCTGTTCTAAAAATAGTGTCTTTAACAACTACTAAAGTAAGGGCTTTCTCCCCATACCCAGGGAAAACTTCCTGGCAAATTTGAGTCATTCTTCCTCTTCACATAAAGGGACTGAAGCTCTAGGAAAAGCATGGTGACTACAGCCAACCAGAATATTATCCAGCCACAGAAAGCTGATCCAATTTGGGGTCAATGCAACAATTTCAAAAAATTTTCACATGTCCACAACACTTGCAACTGTCTCAAGCTCGTTCCTAGAGATCACTGTTAGTCATAACCTGCACTGCAAGCTGGAATTCTGAGGCAATCACTCAGTGTAAGCCCACACATGTCTTCTCAAAAATCTCAAAAAATGCTTAACTCACAAATCAGTCAACATCCTTCGAACTTTAAAAGCATTTGCCTCCGTTTAGGCACAGCAAAATCTCCAAACCTCCAGTTAGTTAATGCACTGACAGGCCAGGCAGTTGATATAGAGCATAAAAGACAAACAATATTAGTGAGCCAGATGCAACAAATAGGAGCATACAGGATCTAAGAGAAACAAAATCCCAGAAAGCATACTGATTAAATAAATAGACATTTTGTATAAATTCTGTAATGATACTATGAAAGATCCTGAGAAAAGGGACCAACTCTACCTCTACAGATTTTTATTAGGAGCAGCATCTTGCAGGTAGCACTACTGTTTTATTTTTACAAGAGCAAGCACATCATTTAAATAATGCTTGTCATTTTATACAATGCCCCTGCACTGCAGTGCTGCTATTCAATTCACAGAAAAATACAGTGCAGAAACAACTTTTTCCTTCACTTCACTACTGGCTATATAACATCACAGACTTCCTACCACACCCACTGAGCGGCAAATACACATAAAACCATCACGTTCTAAGCTGAGCGTGACACTGCAAATACCAATCGCAATTTTTTCTCATACCACTCAAACCACAAAGCTTGTTCATACTCTGTTTCTTTTAAATGATTTCCACAAAGCACTTCTAAGAAATAATATAAAAATAACACCTTTGTGCTCCACAGTAGCAAGCTATCCAGCTTAATGTGTTCCCGTTGTGACCATCTATGTAACTCTGAACCTTGTATTAAGAAGAAAATAATCTGACTTTTAACATATGTCAGTTCTCAAGTAACTGGATATGTATCACTTAGACTCCATTTCCATGACATAACTAGAAAGCAAGTAGTCAATAAACCTTTCCACATAGGCCTGGATATTGCCTTTGAGACAATAATCAACTACATGAAACACCGCACACTTAGCTTTCCAAAGCATCTAAAAATCTGGGATAAAAATATTGAGGCCACAATGCTCAAAGAATAAAAAACACACAACTTTTATCCCTTTGAATACAGAGCATACAAAAGTTTCTCACCATGCCTAGATTTAAAGCAAGTCTCCAAATCCCTGACACCAAAATCTCAGAAGGCTTCTCTGCCCTTACCTAGAATAAAAAGCTGCCTCAATGAGTCACTCCAAGTGAGCTTCATTACTCCCTTCACTGCAAGGCCACTACATTGACAAGATATCCAAACATTCTATGGAAATGAAATGTTTCATTATGAAGCATTTTCTGGACGTGACATTCCAAAAAAGAGATTACACACTCATTTGAGTTAAGACACAGCAGTCTAAATCATTCCTGTGATAATTAAGGAGCTGGACTGTGTTGTAAGAGCGCTGCACTGCCAGATGCCAACCAGCCAAGGGGCTCGCTTCGGAAAATATTTGCAATAGCATTTTGAAATGCCAAATTTGAAAGAGAACCATAACAAATAGTACATTTAGCCTCCGGCTTGTCTTATTTGAAGTTTTGTTTCAGCTACTGCTGTTGGTGTTCTGCCATATTCATGGCATGGTCACAACATTATCTGCAGCAGTGCAGGGTTTCCTGATAAGCAGTTGTAGTGCTCGCTGACATGGTTACCTCAGCTGAAGTGCAGGGTGCACTGCACAGCCCAGTGACCACAGATACCCATATCATTGTCCACCTATTGTCTGTGCTTGAACAGCAAGGGCAGCCACTTAGTTCCATCATAACCAGCTGTCACTTTCCAGAACAGACAACTTGTGGCTTTAAGACCAAGAAAGTGCATTATCTCATCCTAAAGAGGTGGATATGTTTCTGTTTTTGTTTTCAGCCACCTGAAAATATTAGAGAAATATTCCGCCTTCAAACAGATCTGACTAACATTCCAGCTAGCCCATCTTTAAGCTGCTGTTTGCAGCTTATTGATTAAAATAGCAGGATGACACCTGGCAGAGCATTTAAGGCTTTCACTAAAGTCTTCAGGCTTCCTTCCCTCTTTTCAAAAGCATGAAAACTTAATGTCACAAATATTCCTCCTGTTCATTTTCAAGTACATCTACTGCTTTACTGAGAGATGAAATATCCCAATTAACTCATCCTTGTCTCCACTTACAGACTTTAAAAAGCTTTACTTAAGTATTTAGTCAGAAATCTACTAAAAGGATTACAATGCACACTGTCAACACCACTAGAATAATAGAGTCTAAAAAAATGCAAACAGAAAAGAGATGGTCCTTTATTCTTTCATTGCAGGGAATAGCAGAGACAACTCAAGCCTGCAACCATGATTTTTTCCTAAGCACAGCTACTAGTTGCACTTTCAGTGATTTCATTTCAGCATACTTCTGTCCTTCCTGCTGTCACTCAGTAAGAATGATATGGACTTGCAGAATTAAAACCACAGGCTCAAGTAGCAAACCCCAACATTTACCTGCCTCTAATTTTGTATAATAGTCTTCCTGGCAGGGTTGAACGAAAACAGCAGTTCTCATTCAGTCTGATAACCTTACACAAACACAATTTTAATTGGAGGTTTTACAGAACATCTAAGAAGTCCCTCTCACACTTTGGAGAGATGAAACAATTGCATAAATGTATTTAAGACAGCTACCAATGCAATCACAGAGCTGAACAGACAGACCTTAAAAGGACTTGAAGACATGATGGGTTTCAGGGTGTCCAGCAGCCCCACTTGCTACTGCAAAGCAAGAGAGGACCTTGAGCAGCAGGGAGGGTGCAGGTGCCAGACAGGGAGCCAGGAGGCTCTGGGAGGTGGCATGAACCAGGAGAGCCATGCCTGCAAAATGAACGTGTGCCCAAGTAATCTGTTTGGGTTTTTTCAGAAATGACAGCCAAGATCAAGAGTTCAAGACCTGTGTAATTGCTTGATGACATTCCAGAGGCTGGCTCAGCCGCTGGAGATTGAACGGAAGAGTTATCCGGTTTGCAGAGTAAACTGACAAGGTTTTCATAAATAGGAGGGTGAAACTTACCTCTCATATTTTTTCTGAAACAACAGTTAAATAGAGAAAAACCCACATTCTCATAACTTTGGCGAACAATATTCACCCTTTTATGCAGAAATTAAAAACAAAACAGAGGCTTATTTTTCTTCAAGATATCTGCTCTTGCAGCTAGCTAGGATCTCTGGAGAAACATTGGATGAATAAGTCATGATCCAATGGAAAACCTGCTTATGGAAATTAGTTAACTTCATAGAAGTTTTTATGACATCAGATTTGCACTTCAACAGAAGCATCCCAACTTTGATTTATTTAGGTAATCTGTATTTATTACAGTTTCTTGGGTTTGTCATTTAAATGAAACAACACTTCTAGCCACTCACACTCTCCTAATGATGGAGAGTTTTCAAAAGCCCTTGACTTAAGCCTACTTTAAATTTGTTACAGCAAAAGGAAACTTTATTCGGGCCTGTAACAGTAGTTGAATATAGCCAGAAAGCAGGATTATATCAGAGGAAACAACTAAAATCCAGCTAATTATAGAAGTCTCAAAATTTTAACTGCTAAATTAGCATTGTTAAGAGACTGAGTTTCATGTGTAAATGCCAAAGAGATATCTTAATAAACACTTATTATTTAAAAATTTTGTCAACAACTTGATAAAATGCCATCCATAAAGTTGTTACCATGAAGGCTGTAGGTGACTAAAAGAATGGAGTGGTAAATAATGAAATGTAACAGAGAATTAAAAAAAAAAATCAGAGCAGCAACTAGGACTATACCTGGCTAAACATAGCTAAGGTAACAAATGAAGCACTATGGGACACACAGAGTAGAAAACTGTCCATGAAAAGGCAGCTCTAGGGCTCAAGATGAGAGTCAGAAAAAGAACTAGCAAAATAGCCACATGGCCTGTCACACAGAGCCCCAGTTCCTCATAAATCAATGTGCCATGTTATCTGCTGTACAGCGTGGGTGTTTAAGGGAAGAGGCCTTAAAGTGCAGCGTTTGAAGGAGTCCTGTCCCCTAACAGGCGACTTCAGTCCTGCACTCCAGTCCATCTGCCTCTGAACAACAAATGACACAGGACAGGGAAACAGGTTGATACAGAAGCACAAGAAGGCAAGAGATGAAGTTTAACTTGCAAGCAAAATATGAAGAAAAGGAGATTTTTCATCCTTTGCCCTGGCTTTGCAATCCTTAATTTGACACTAAACAGAAATGATCAGGATCGAAAGGAGTAAAATTACCATTGAAGCTACTAATTTCACTATCTTCTGCTGCCCCCAAGTCCACCAGGATATCAAACCTTCACTGAGCCCAAGAGGATGTAATCAAACGGAGACAGAGCAGATGGTATCACCATCTCCATCATGTGTTGCCAAACTTGAATCACTGTATGAAACTCACATCCCTGCTACCAATGTTTTTCACATCTTTTTAGTTCCCTCTTTGCCTGTTTTCAAAGCAGTCTAGCAAGCCTGTATCTTTCCAAATACTGTTGTAGACCTGTGACCAAACCACAGATACAGCAGATCTTTAAATACCTCAGATTCTGATACAGGTTTCCAACGTCTCGAAGTTTCTGATAACAGCGATGAATTGTGCCTATCTTTCTTTAGAGTAAAGGTGCAGCTGAGGGCACAATTTTCATAGCCATTTAAAAACGGAAGAGCGAGTGCAGACTGTGACAGCTCAAAAAAGCTACGCACTGTAAAGCAGAGAAACACTTAAGATGTAAAGAGGTATTTCTAAGCTGCACTTGTCTACAGAAAAAGTATTGCTGGAATCCTACCTATAATTCTGATACCCAGCTTTTAATAAGAATGTGGGGAAAAATTATAATATTTAGAAAACAACAAGAAAAACTTAAGACTTTGAATTAAAAATTCAAGAAGTTGCTTATTCTAGAAGTGTGACTGGAGGAGAATTTCATCATGGTATAACAGGGATCTGCAGGGAGAGCAAAATTTGATGGCAGAGAAAAGTCTTCAATGTGGTAATTAAAGAGAGGACATGACAGCAATAGTTAAACCTCAATGTAGGCGTATTCAGGTAAGCAATAAGAGATACATTTTTTTATGGTAAGATGCATTAATAGCTTACCCAGGATTCTCCCTCTCTGCACACTTTGAAATCACAGCTGAATATGTTTAAACACAGTACCTAGACTAATTCAAGCAAAGGTTGGATTAAAAGCCATAATGCAGGTGAGTTTGAGGGCTCATGAAGGTCAGGCTAAATAAACACAGTATTCATTTATGACCTTAATATATACAACTCTCTACTTATTTCTCACTTTAACTCTAAGACACGGTCAGAAAAGTTGCAAACTAAATTAGCTCTTTTACATTCAGTGACATGGCCATATGTCCCTGTGTTTTCCATGCCAAAAATGCAGTCATTTGCTTAAAAATCTGTTTTCTAACTGTACATACAAGCTAAATTACCCTGCTTGCTCTATGTGCTCATTCTAATTAGCATCACACAACATGGTCCACACAAAAAAAAAAATCCATGCATGACATTCATGATCTGAAGATAGGTGTAAAATATAAAGAAAATAACAAGTCTAGGAAAATTACAGCAAAATTCTGACCTGGGGTATTAAAGTATTAAATGGCTTCATTAATCATCATCTGCCCATTTGTCATTCCTGAAGTATAAATGCAGGAATTAATTATAAGAAATTTTGGAAAGATCATGACAAAATGTGTACCCTGCAATGAATTACTCCTATCACTTCCAAATGTGCATATGCTCTAACATATCTCAAGCCTTTACGAACTTAAAATTGTATATTTAGACAGCCAAGTAGAAATTCATGGATGAAAATCCCACTGAGAATTTTTAAAGTCACTATTGTGAAAGTTGTTGGAGTTTGGTAGAGCATCCTCAGGCACCACTACTGATGATTTGCTCTGTTCTTTGACTCAGTTGATACTGGTGATGTTGTTTTCCCTTTGTAAAAAAGGATACTAATCTAGCTGGGCTTTTGGGTTGACCCTACACATTCTTCTGTTCTTATGCTCAGATATCTCAATCAGCTAATCTATAAGGGCATAGGTACAACTTAAAGTGTTATTGCTCTGTCCTCCCCAGCTTTTGCAAATATTTTGTACAGCTATTTTTGTAAACAATCTTTTTGCCTGTATCTTACAAGCTATTTTTCCATTTACTCAGTTAATATCATGGGGGCTATATTAACACCTCTTAAAGCATACACATGTAATTTTTATTATACCTATGAAGAAGCAACATACATCAAGTCAAAAGAAAACAAGGCTAAAATTTAAAAAGAGGCATAGAAATGTCTTGTAAGAGCCATTTTTTGTTAACCTGGATAAAAAGGGCCAAAATAACAGAAAGACACAGCTTTCCATAACATTTTGAGACAAGTAAAAGTTCATCTTAACATCCTAGTTTGTAGTAAAGACTGAGGGGGCCTTTGGCATTAAAATAATAATAAAAACTCCAGACTGACAAAAGGTGCAGACATATTTAGTCATTCCAGGGTCTGGAAGAGTTGAAGAGAAGTGAAATTTAAAGGTTGAGAAGACTGAATTAAGTCAGTATCATTTGGAGCTCAGAAACCAAGCCATGCTGAAAATCTCTACAGCTAGGGAAGGTTTAGAGGATGAATACAAAACTAGGAAGAGGGAATCTGAACACAGTCAGCATATTTTAAAGGCTATCTTGTGGTTTTAGCAAGTCATCAGCATTGTGCCTCTTCCTGGTATCTTTCAATTTAGCAAGATAAAGCAAGGCTCAAAAAAACCCCAAAAACAACCAACACACCTTATAACAAAGTATCCTGGTCATATTAGAGTTTATCTAGGCAAGGTTTCCAGGGATGAATAAAGCTAAATTAGCTAAATATGTAACACTGGTATAATTCTCCCTGTGAGAGACAATATGTTTGTTTTTCCTTTGGATTGGAGCGATTCTGAGGCATTTTGATGTTACTGTTGCAACATGACAAAGCAGTATTTTATTTGTTATCCCACGCATGGTAGAACATTGATAGCTGTAGGAACACTTGCATCTTCTTCTTGTTGGAAATATTTGCAAAGTACTTTTTTGTGTTCCTTAGTGGAATGCTTACCTTTAAGCCAGACATCTTCATAATACAAAGATTAAACAATAAGCATAAGTCTCACTGAATTCATTTGGAACAGCAGAGAGGCAAGGAAAAAATATAAAGATATTCAAACACTCAAACTCCAGTAGCATATAAAAACCTGTAACAAAGTGTTTTTACCTTCAAAAATTGATTTCTCCTATGGCTTTAACTCATGTAAGTCACAAAGCAGCACCTTGATTGAACTGAAGTCAGTCAGTCTCTGGTTGACTCTTCCATACGCTGCTTTCTTCTCATCTACCAAAAAAAAAAAAAGTATTCTTTAAAAGTGTTTCCCTTGAGGACTGAAAGAAGTATGCTTAGTTAATGCTAGATACCATAGTAACTTTTTTTCTTTTCCATAGTTTTAGCATTGTTGAGAACACCAGTATCTATACTTTTAAGGGCTGCAAATAAACCAAGTGTAAAAGAAACTTGGAAAAAGATACCTGGTGAGCAATCTCAGGAAAGGGAAACTTTAAAAAGCCTTGCACAGTGCTTCTAAAGTAATGAAAGCATGCATTGTCATTTCTTTCCTGTACAGAAGAGTTTAGGGATATGCTACAATACCAGCCAGAGTAACAGATTTCTTTATTTGAGCACAGTGTTTTAATTATGTTAACAAAACCAGGAGCAAAACCAGGCAGATGTATAGCCTCAAACAAATTTCTGTACTATGGAATTTCAGAAGCTCTTTAAAAATTAATCTATTCTCTTCTGAAATAGCTGCTAACCCAAAAGGTCAGTAACTGCATATTATTGTCACTACCAACTTTAATGAAGTCAGATTTTCTCTCTCTAAGTAGCACCAATGAGTCCTAATTAAGCCAGTTTACAATGATACGAAAAAAAGCACCTCATATTAATTTTGCACTGGGACAACACTGATTATTCAAAAAACTCACCTTTTCTCCAAATTTACGAAAGAAAATAACTGAAGCTGAAGTCTCTAAACAAGATGAAATGTCTGAACACACACAGTCAGTGAAAAGCAAAGGAGGAATAGAAAATGTTTAGGATGAATTGTGCCCCCGATGAGATTTTGGTTGTAATTTGCAAAGAGAGCCAATAGACTAGATCAGTGCTTTCCTTCATTTCCCT
Source organism: Sclerurus mexicanus (assembly GCA_013396755.1). Taxonomy (NCBI): domain Eukaryota; kingdom Metazoa; phylum Chordata; class Aves; order Passeriformes; family Furnariidae; genus Sclerurus; species Sclerurus mexicanus. Next base: position 1,500,150 of record VWZF01006903.1, read on the forward strand.
GCTTCTTCTCTAGCTTTTCTTAAGCACCAGTTAATCTATTAAAAAAGGCCTGAAAACTGCATTATGGAAAGCTCTGGAATACTTCTTCCACATCTATTCTGGCCAAATCCTTTGGAAGGTTACATTTGCACTAAATTCTCATGAGTCTTACAAAGTCTTACCACCTCCATGGCTCTCAGTGTGGAACACGTATGTGCTATTACAGAACATCCAGAGTTCCCCCTCCAGCTCAGCAATAGATGCTGTGGCTGTGAGAAGATGAACAGGCCTCAGAAGTAACTGGAATAATGCGACACTAACAAAGGACATAGTAATTTTGTCTTGTCCTGACTGGCTGCTTCTAGGTCTCCAACTGATCCAACATAACTGAAGACAATCAGTTTTGGAAAAGGAGACAAACCTCCCCACTAATTCAGTGTAATCTGATTAGAAAACAAAGACAAGAGGAGAACATAGTCTCGTACCCTGTGATGGATGCTGGTGATGAAATCCTTGCCCTGAGAAATGTGGCCTTACAGCAATGTTAATGTTTTTCAGTGGAAAGTAAAGCCAGGCAGAATTGAAATACTTTTTCATATTTTACGAAGAATTCAAAAATCTGCCTGCTACAGTGATAGAAAAAAAAAATCATGTTTCTCTGCAGCATTTTTCTCAGGAACAGGCAGCTCTATCACTGTGATGTCTTAAGCAAGCAGGCAGGAAAAACTGCACTGTCAATCAGTCTGTTCACATGGACCAGTTCTGAAATTCAGCTGCCATTGAAGGAGCCAAAGCATACAAGCCATTCACTGCATGAGCAGAGAATAAATAACCCCTTGGGCCATCAGCAAGAGGCCACAAAAATAAAAACTAGCTTTCTGTAAGTTGGATCTTCACAGACCACTAACAAGTGGCACAGAATAGTTCTGGCAAACACAGCTGAGGGTAGGAGGGGGCAAGCCCCACAAGCAGGAATTAAAGTTTTGCTATGACCTTTCCATAAGAGTTTTCAAGCACCTCAAATTTTTATTGTCTACCTAAGACTAGTGCTGAAATTAATCTGCTGCTTTGGAAAGAGTACTGTGAGATCAAGTTATTCCTGTTTCACCAGAAGTGAAGCATTGAAATTCCTATATTCTTTATGGAAACTTCTATCCTCTTCATGTAACTTTCCAGACAAGACCAGAGACCTGCCAACATGCTATTTTATGTGCTGGCACAGCTAGTAATTGTAGTGCAGCTTCAGAACACATCATACATTTTTCCGAGACCAGAATTCTGTTATTAAAGAACTGAGACACAGCTTCACTTCAGTTTGAGCAGACTGCCACAAACAGCTGCAAGTATCTTTGAACCAGTAACATCCACAGCTCTCACAGTCTAGAATGAAGGAGAATGAGCTTGCAACAGCCAGATTCTTTGAGCTGAGCTGATTGCATTACTATTTTTATTGACAAAACAAGATTAGTAGACAGAAGCCCTTAGCAGATCTAAAATACGTGATACTTTTATACTAAAATACTTTTAGAGATTGAAAACTGTTACATAAATTTCCTCTCAATTAATTCTCATCAGGTTGGAGATGAGGTCTACCCTACAAATTACAAGATAGCTTAAGTAATGCAAACAAAATATAATATTAAATGACAAGTGATTGAGGTTTGGAGGCATCATTACTAGTCTGATTTAATACTTCTAATAGTGATCAGGAAGATAGGAAACAGCATGGTAATGAAATCTCCAGATTAGAGGGATTAGAAACATGAGCAGAAATCACTAGTAAAATGCTATTTGGAAAGTCATAGGCTAAGACAGCTGGAACACAATAATCCAAGAAGCTGGCCTACACATTTTATACATTAGGGAAGGCTGAAAAATGATACTGTAATAGAACAGTATACATGTGTGTATGTATATGTATGTTTTCCTATATAGAGAGACATATAGGTGCATACTGTTTATATGTGTGCGTGTATATATATACATAAAAGACTAGATACAGGCAGGAATTCTCTGACTACTAGAAAACTCATAGGACTAACAGAAAACTGCTGTTTTCTGATAGGAAAACAGCCATTTTCAAGAAGTCATTGGAAAATTTTTCAAAACCGATTTGGTTCCTTAAAGGCGATGTTATATAATATTTAGTTTGCCTTTAATATTGAAGGAAAAATTATGCCATGAAATTGGCTTTATAATACAGACTAAACTTCACCCATGAGTTTATGCCCACTTTGTCTGAACTCTGTTAAATTCCCAGGCTTCAGCAGTGAAGCTACATGAAGCTTCCTTATTAGTGAATTGATTTTTAGTAGTAAACTTGAAAGATAGTTATGATTCAGGAGTTCAGAGGAAAACAATGAAAAGGATAAAACAAAACACTCAGACAGCAGTTTGCCAATAGGATTAAAAGAATCTGGACATATTTGTGATGGCTACAGGATAACTCACAGGGTGGACCAGCTTGTGGCTGTACAAAGAGACTGCCAGCACCAGAAAATGATAAAACAACTATTTCTCAAAACTAATTAAGGCATGGAAAAATTTCAAAGAAAAAAACAAATCTATTTCACTGTATGATATTTTTAACTAAAAAAATACTGTCCCAATAAAGCTGCCACATCTTCAAGCATGAATCAACCAGCTCAGAGGGAATATTTAAGACAGGATGTCTGTCACTATCTCTTTAGCTGATTGATTTCATAGGTCTGTTCATTAATAAATTAAATCTTGCAAAGGCACTCACTTATTGACTAGCATCTCTTTAATAAAAAGAGATACTTGTCTGCCTAGTGAAATGTCTTTGCTCTTTAGTCTTTAAAATACACATTATGCCTATTAACACTCTGAGGTAACAAGGAACAGTAAAACCTAATTTATTCCTAAATGTAAAGACAGAAATAGATATAGAAGAGTCCTCCTTGTGTTATAAACAGCATAAGAAGGACCTAAGACAACACAGAGCAGTTTCAAATATTACACATGGGCAGAGACACCAACATAAAACTTCCACCTCCTCAAGCACCTGAACACAAGCAGGTTTTTCTCTCCCCCACCCCACTGTACTTCCTGAAGCTCGATTTTAACTGTTTCACACTTGGTGCTTTTTTATTCACCCATTGTAAGTGTAATTGAAAAGGTGAATGGAGTCAAATGGTCGGCTAGCAGGAACAGTAATCCCACAAATTAGTGCAGGCTCCAAATCACTGACACACTGGCATGGGGATAGAAACAGAGGTAAGGGAATTCAGCTGCATAGCCTAAGCCATGGCATAGTAAAATCTCACCAGCCAGTCAAATAGGAAAGCACATTTGACAAGAGAACTGCTACATAAGTCTGTTAGGTTTTGCAGTTAAAGCAACACAGAGGTCACGTGGCCTTTCAGAGAGCAGTCCATCTTAAAAAGAAAAAGCTGAATCACGCAGACTCATCTTTACATGTTGAAACAAAGCACTATTTCTACCTAGCCAATTGTTCTTCCTTCTGAAACACAACTCTGCACTTGACTACACAGACATGCTCTAATTCACACACCGAAATCAAGGTTCTGGTTTAGCTGGGGAGTCAAGTCGCTCAGAGACAGTCACTGCAGTGCTGAGCACCTTTAATTCTTACCCTTAATTCACTTCCCCTGTTAGTTATTTGTACTGGTGGCCACGAGCTCATGATTAAACTGGGCAGAGTAATCAGAACCTTCATAGGACAAGACCTCCAGCTTCTCTTAAGCCACTGAAGGCAGACCATGCGCCAAAAGGTGCATGTGGAAAAAAAGAAGTTAATATCTCTAGGTTAGAAACAGAGTTCTGTTTCACAAAGCATTTTAAGCCAAAAAAAAAGGGAACAACAAGGGATTTCTGTGCTTGTAAGTGACGTGATTTGAACTGACAAAACAAAAATATTCAGGAGAAGCTGCACTAACTCAAGTAATAAAACCATCTGTAAGCAGTATTCAGGCAATGAGGGTCCTGTTCAGCTGAAGGTCACTTGAATTATTGTGGCATAAGAACATAACTCCCATAAGAGTTTGGGGGGAAAAAAAGCAACCAAAACCAAAAATTTATAGAAACCTTATGTTTGTAGTGTATTATAACTTCTGAATGCAATGCTCAGTTTGAAAACAAAACAGGACTCTGAGTTGTGTAAGCTGGAAACATGACAAATTCATCAGAAAAAGTGATGAAAGAACAGCCAACAGAGGCTGGTCAGACTCAGATAATTCGCAGTAATCAGATACCCTCATTGTGTTCTAAAAGTCCTTTCCATAGAGGCAGTAAAAAACCCCCACATTTCAGTCTCTCGAGACTGTATTTCTGATTATAAAGAAACCTTGCATTTATCAGGAACCTAGTTAACACCAGTGATAATCAACAATTTTCTCTTTCCCTTTTTCTGTGCATTAGCTTATTAGTACAGCTTTGACTACAGTGCCAAGTCTTCTGGATGTTTTGACTTCTGTCACCTAGTGCTCATCAACTACTGGAGCCGAGGTTCTAGATGGTCTCAGCTCCTTGGAGAAATCCAGGCCAGGAACTAATTTGTAAAATCAGTGGAAGATACACTTCTCAAGGTCCAGAGGTTACAGACACACAAAAATTTCCAAAGAAACTAAAATAAAGTTCCATTTGCTGTGACTTACTGGATTTTGTCTGCTGAGCAAAAAGTTAAAAAATGGTTGTGTTTTTTTTTCCATGCATGTTCTTGAGTAAGTGCATTGCCAAGGGACCTCAGTGAAATGCTGAAAACTGAACAGTAGCCTGTACTGAAGTACATGCCCTGCATACGTTCCAGTTTTAGAACACATTAAGTTACACATTGTAGCTTGCACACTCCATAATTACAACTTTGATCCTATTTTAAATCACTTCCATATTCAATAACAAATCAAGGGCATGGCATTGTCCCATCTCTTCAAAAGCACAGTCTTTTTTCCTTTAAGGAGAAGTGAACGTGTCAAAGCCACATGGCTTCCTACCTACAACCAAGTGATTTATTTCCTCAAGAAAAATAGAGCAGACAGGAAAGGATGATCTATTGCAATGTGCTCCAGCAAGCTGTTACAGCCGTGCCCCAAGCAGCACTGACCTGTACTTGGTCACACCAGGTTTGTTATCCCTGCCCTCAGAGATGAGCTACATTCCACCAAGACTATGCCTGGAGTACAGGGGGCACTCTGACACAGGGCAGGGGAAGCGCACCTGCTATTTCTGCCCATCTGCCATGCCGAGAACTGGACCAACCAAGGCCCCCCTGCTGAAATAAACCTGGCATTGCAATACAGTGAGAGAAGATTCTGAGCAGAGTTAGAGAATCCACGGAAGGAACATTGTCTGCGTGCTTTCCAGCATCCAAGAATAATTTGGGTAAGATTCAAGCCTAATAATTTGAGAATAGTCTCTGAATTACATGGAAATACCTCGACAAGTTAAGAGGAGCAGATGAAGAGGTGAAGATGCACCTAACATCTGAACACAAGATATTTGCTTACTTTTAAGAGTGAACCTAATTCATGTCTAAGTTGTCCCTGTACAATAGCTCCCCCTGCCATAAAAGATGAGGTTCCACAGAAAACATCCACACATTATAGATCTTTGTCCCCTGAAAAAAATACACACAACTATCCAAATCCTTCAAGGAGACCAGGCAAAAGAAACTATTGTCACACTTTTCCCAGTAATTCCTCCCTGCAATAACAGATGGGGTGTTCCCTCCCACCCCCTTTAGTTTTACTAAGAACTAATTCAAAGACTAAACTGAATGGAGCCGGTGGGAGGGTAAGTTGTGGCAATGACAGGCAGGTGCACATGTCATCTCCAGAAAGCTCAGCACCAACAGCTTGATAAGGGCTGCTCACCACAGCATTGACATTCTGTCAAAACAACAATCTGTACCACAATAAGGAGTCAAAATCTTTTATGAATGAGACCTATCTACAAGACCCTGCACAGAGGCCCTTATGCAGCTCTTCCCTGCACAGAGATTTATGAGTGCAGATTTGTGACTATTGATTTACTGCAACCTTTTGATCCCCGGCTGCGATCCCATTAGCTCTCGCAAAGGCAGCAGTGAGGCCCTGCTGCTGACTGTGTGTGGGCCTTCTAAGCAACCTCTCTCCACTGCAGGCAAGCGTATTGGGATGACTACAGATGGATACGTCTTGAGCTCTGTGCTGAGTAAATAAGTGGAAAATGTTGCCATGGAGCAGATTTGCAAAGAGATATGAAAGTCACTGATACCTATAATCTCTATGCATTTTGGGGAAAGAACTGTCTATCCTACTCAAATTCCAGAACAGAAGTTCTGCTTTGAAAAATGTCCCCCTCAAGTCAAGAAATGTTTCCTGCTTATTGCTCCATCACGTTGAGTTGAAGGATAAAGCTGAACATTTTTTAGGAGTCAGGTTCATAAATCCCAGGCCATAACTGGACAATTACTAGGCAGGGTCATTACACCAGGCTGGGGTGAGGAAAGGGGAAAAGAAGTCTAGCTTAACCTACAGATGCTTGTTTTGTGACACTCCATTTAGTAACTTAAAAGTAGCGATCAAGCTGTGTTGAGAAGTGATGCTTGGATATCTGATTTGGAACGGGGCTCTAACCTTCCCATGCAAGCAAAATAAGTGCTGTATTATGAGGTCACTGCAAGCCATTCAGAGACATCCTGCCTGAATCAAGCGGCAGCAGATGATAAATTCTAGCCAGAAACTCGCCAAGTCCCCTCATTGCTCCTTCAAAAAGTTTAGACCTCTGTCTGCCAAGTGACTCAGCATTTTTCAGAATGAAAGCAGCTGTAGAAAGTTACTTGAAATCAATTTTACAGGAGCATCCACTTACAAGACATCAGCTTTCTGTGACAAGAACATCTTAACCTTGGGAAGCACTTTTCATTTATGACATTAGAACTATAGAAGTATTTCTATTTTGCCACGGGAAGGAAGCAGATCTACAGACATTCACCCTTATACGTATCAGGTTTTGAGCTACCCAGCAAAACATCCAAAAGTTGACCAAGTTCAGTTCATTGAATATTACTCTCACCCATACAGGTACTCAAATATTACTGGCTATCACTGTTCCACTTCCGTTCATCGTGCATTAAACACAAGGCAGTTTAAGACAATATATAGCTGGTACTTTATATACAGGAACACCACCTCAGAAGTGTAAATTGGCTTAGTGGTCTCATTTAAAAGGCTTCCATAAACGCACACAGAGCTGGAAACCTGACCTATAGCCTCCAAAGCAACTGAAATACAGAAGGGTGCTTAGAAGTGAAAGGTGGTTTCTAGAGAAAATACAGCATTTTCTTACATGCTAGAGCACAGCAAGATCTAAACTAATGGTTTGCATTACTTCCTGGGATTTAGCAGCTCCTTAACTCACCTTTTTAATGTTTATCAGTACTCTCTTGAACACTACGGGCACTTGTGAGCACTAGCAAGCAAACGGTAATGAATGGCAGAACAGCAACGAGTCAGTGAGGTTGCATTGGAATCTCTTCCATTCCCATCTGCTGCAACACTAAATCAAAAGAAATGGACTTTTTTTGTGGTCAGTGGCATTTGCCTATCTTTTATTCTTTGTCTAGAAGCCATTATTAACTACCATTTGACCCACATTAATATTTTTCTCTTTTTGAGCCTTTTAAGAACAAATTTCGTGTTTTTCCCATTCCCCAACCTTCCATGAACTCTTGAAAAGAGTCTCTATCCACAAGAAAATAAAGTAGAAGGGAAAAAGATAAGATGGATTAGGCCACAGATTTCTCCCTGCCTGGGCAGAGCGAGATGGTAGAATTTCAGGGTCTCAAAACCTTTGGGCCACAAAGATGGTATAGAGGCCTGGAGTGGCTAAAAGTATAAAAACATGAGAAACATTTATTGGAGATGAGACTGCATGGCATCCTATGGATTTCTCTAAGTAACACCATCAGAAAAGCATGCCATAGGAATCAGCTACAAATCTCCAGTCCAAGACTGGAAAACCAGGCACTTAATCACAAGCAAAAACAAGTTTCCTGCTGAGCAAGGAAAGCACATCGCCTCCTGTGCAAGTTGGTCCTTGTATCTTTCTTCCAACCCCGTTAATTACCATCTGAGAGCAGACCTGAGACAAAGCCAATGTGGGATGCACTTGAATTACTAGAGGTGGGGCTCCTCTGAGATTCCTATTACCAAGGACCCTTGCCTTTCTTCCTTTATTTCATCCTGCCTAACTACCCTGTTCTAATTTATAGCTTTGCAGTAGCAACACTGTAGTTAAAACAGAAATGGCACTTCCACTCTAAACCTCTATTTTATTCCTTTCATTTGAATTCATTACTTCCGTTACCATATAAATGCACTTTCTGGCAATCCCTTTCCTCCTCCTCCACCTCAGCAAAAAATATTTGTCATTCCCCAAGGACACCGGACAGCTGATCCTGTGCTCTCTTTCACAGCCTGTAGATTTGTCTTCAGTGACAGCTTCTGGAAGTAAAAGCCCTCAAGGATACTGCTGCACTGTTTGCCTAGGAAAGAATGAGAGTTTATAAGGAATGTAAGAGAATGTCTACTTGCCCTATATATGTGGAAGAAGGAAAGAGGTGGGGCTTTGACCTATACCCTGTCAGCACTTTACTTCTCTGCTTCTTTTTTGAGGTTTCTTTGACCCCCAAAGGACCTGTCTGCAAATTTCACAAGAGAGATGCATCCAAAGTCAACATGCATGACAGTTACATTAGAAGTCACACAGCCAACAATCTCGGGCCGTACTTGCTGTGCAGGCTCTTCAGAGAGCAATAGAGCACCTTCAGTCACAGCACTGATCTCTGCTCTGTGTGACAGTGACAGGACCCGAGGGAATGGCCCCAAGTTGTGTCAGGGGAGGTTTAGGTTGATGTTAGAACAAGGTTCTTCACCCAGAGAATGGTTGGCTGCTGGAGCAGGCTCCCCAGGGCAGTGGTCACAGCACCAAGCCTGACAGAGCTCAAGAAGCATTTGGGCAAGGCTCTCAGGATCATGGGGTGACTCTTGGAAATGGTCCTGTGCAGGGCTAAGGGTTGGACACAACCATCCTTGCGGACCTCTCCCTTCCAACTCAGCATATTCTGTGACTATTACACCAAAGAGAAAGCACAACAAGTTCACAAGTCTAAGACCTGCAAGTTCCTCAAGTCTGTTCATCTATTTGATTAAAGATCATTGAAGGAACAGAGACAAGGCAGAGCAAGCTTTATTTCTATAAAACCATGTGCTCTGTCAAGCAGCTTGTGGGAGTGACAAAGCAAGGGCTATTGAAACTTCACAAAGGATAACTGCCACACCTCGAGTTCTGGTGACAGGAATTCGTCAATTTTATTAACGGGGTTTTTTTGCATAAGCACTAAATCCTATTTCATCGTTTCCCCAGTATCATTTTAGACACCAAACCCACATTTGCTTATTAACCTAAGATTTCCAGAAGAGACCATAGGCTTACTTTGATCCAACAATCCATAGTTATTCTCCACAATTGTGTGCATGCACTCATGAAATACTGCAAAACGTCCTGCCCAGTGGAGAATAAATTGTTGAGCTAATGTCCTTCAAATAAAAAAGGAAAAACACCTTCAAACATTAAAATAAATTGTAACAAATAATGGGGGAAATGCCAGCTCTTCAAATATTTCTCCAAGTTTTCATGTTTTTTGGATGTCATGGCAGAAGTGGGATATGAAGCAAGAATGGATGTAAGATGAGGCACTCAATCAGTAGTAACTTCTGTACCCCACAAACTAGTAGGCAAAGCAGCTCTTCTCCCCTTTCCAGGCTAAACTTCACATTCAGCCTGCAGAACTAAAAAAATGTCTGCTTCCCAGTGCTAGTCGCCTTTGAACAAGAGAAAAAGCTGTCTTGAACTCATTACCTCCATCACAGATTTTCAATTGTCCTCTGATGCCTCTGGTAACAGCCCTTCTGTGGGAGACAATGTAAGATTGGATGGGCTATTGGGAAACTGAAGCAATTGTAAAGAAACAGAAATATTACAGAAGCTTTTTGGTAGGGCTTGGCGCACACATGGGTTTTCAGAGTGCAAGGGAAAAACAGCAGCATGTTCTGCTGACTGTTTCTGCCCACTCCTCCTCTTCCTTTTATTCTCATTTATGAAAATTTACAATCTCATTGTTGTTATACAACTGGATTAAGTTGGTAAAAATAGGTCAGATAAGAGGATTTTAAAATTTGCTGACTACTGCATCAGTTCAGTGAGCACTGTGCATAATGGTCATACTATATAAAAATCAATAAATAATTACCTTTTTTCTTGTTTTTCTTGGGATTTTGAAGGGCAAAAGTAAACATGAATGCAATTATGCAAATCACAAATTTTGCTATCAGAGCTTCTGAGACTATCCTTCGTCCATCCCAGATGATGCAGCCTCTGACACCTCCAAATTAAAAGGAAATGCTGCTTTTCTTCGGCTTTAGTGGGGTATACAAGGCACTTTTAATCAACTCAGTGTCTTTTGGCCGTAAGAATGGAAATGGGACATTGATCTTCCCATCCTCTTCAGTAGAGGAAATAGCCTTTCCACAAGGACTTGATTAAAACACATTTCCGTCACAGAAAGTTCTGTCAAGTTGAAGAAATATACTTCAGAGCATATTTTTAGGATTTTTTTGTAAGAATACCCTCCTCTTTTCAAAAAAAGAAACTCCACTTCTTTCCACTACACCCTAAGGAAAGTTTCTGAGTTGTCTAGCTTGGGTAAGACACAGGAGAAGCAGCAGCTGTCTCCCTGCTGCCTGCCCTGATTCAAGCTGTGACATATCAGTGACAGGAACATTCCTGCAGCCCAGAATCTGCAGTTCAAAGGTGCCTGGTTTTTGTTCTGAAACAGGTTGTAACTACTGGAAGCAAGAGGCAGTCTCAGAAATTCTTAAAAACCCTCAGACAAACATCCTTCAAGGAAAAAGTCACATTTACATCCCTTAGTGAAACTTCCAAATAATGTCCCTAATTCTAGTGAGAATTTATTACTTCTGCTACTAGAATGGCTCAGTGACAGATTGGGTTTATTCCTGACAGAAGCAGAACACAAGACGGCAGGAAAAGCAGAATAGAGGAAGCAAAACACCTCTGAATTCTCTGCTGGTGATATTTTTGCCAGGTAAGAATCATTGTAAAACAGTCTAATTTACTGAATACAATTGACATGCAATTTTCTGAGCCATAAATGATTTTCCTGTGGAAGACTTCAGCTCCAGGATAATATTAAGGCTCTTACTCCCTTAAGTGTTCTGAACTAACTAGATTTTCACTGGAGAGCAAGATACTAATTTAACTCTGCTGCAAGACACTGAGGAGGCATGAGAAGTAAAGAAGCAATGTGGAAAATGAAGAAGAGGGAAAAAGTGGAAGATTTCTATCTGTATCCTGAAATAGGAAAGATCTATTAAGGGAACCCAATAGCAAACCTTACACTTATGACACCTGAACTTTTAAAGGTTCTTGTCCTTAGCTTGGCATAAGAGGGAAACCCCCCATGGGCAAACATCAGGCACCACATACCCACCCACCCAGCAGCACCAGGCACTTGGCACGTTTGCCAAGCTCTTCTGCAGCAGAGGTGGCATCGTACCTGGAGGAGGGAAACTTGTCATGTATCATGTCAGTGCTGGAGCTGTGCTGCCTAGGAGTTTTATTAACCATTTTCTTAACAGAGATTGTAAGGCTCTTCTGGGTACATCGCATTTACAAACAGGTTTCACTTGCTTCAGATTTGACTTGACCTGTTCATATTTACAAGCTACTTTTATTCCCATCTCTGCAGCGCAGCCCAATGTTTCTAAATTACCAAGGTAACAAGACTCTTTAATATTCACAATTTGGTTCTACCAGTTGTTACAGTCTGTTTTTCATTCCTGCTGTCAGTCTCTTTGCCTTCTACCTAACACTCCTATTACCATCTTCTCTCCAGTACTGAATATTTTTTTATAAATATTAAACAAGAAAAAAAATCCAAGAAAAATTACATCACCCACATAGCAGAAGTTCGTGATGATTTATGGAGTAATACCAGAAACCCAGAACTTTAGCTTTAGGAGTGATTCTCTACCCAGCTCCAAAAGCAGAGGTAGCAATGTCCACATTGCCTGATCACTGAAGAAACCAGACCCCAACAAATACGTCGCAATAACATTGCAACAATAATATTGTTGTCCAACCTCCTGAAAGACAAGTGTCACAGGTAACTGCAGCCTAACAAAATCCTCCCTGCCCAACCAAAGGTCTGCTGAAACAGCAGCAGGCAAGTAGCATTAGCTCAAGACCAGGCCAAAACCTCCATGCAGCTTCCATGTCAGGTTGGCTCACTGCCTTGGGGATCCACTCCCTGGGACTCTTGCCCCTGGGTCAAATCTGACTTAAGTACTTTGCAAGGATCTTTTCAGACAGGAAAGAAGAAAGAAAACTAAGCCAAACCCACTAGAGTTAACCTAAGGAAAATCCACGCTTTGACTCCAGTAAACAACCGTGTTTAAAATGGCTTTCAGGTAGGCAGGACAAAGGAGCTTTGCTTGCCACCCTCTGGATCAGGGTATTCCTGCCCTGTCTTTGGGGACAAAGAAAGGAAGGGAGTTTTTGTTCAGAGAAGTAACCTCACACTTGTAAGGGAACAGTCCTGCAGGTTTGGAGGAAACTCCCAGCTTAGTACTGGTTTTGTTAATGTAACTGTGACAAAGTCTGGGAGATCCCCTGACAAACTCTGCTATCAGAGCTCACAAAGGAGCTTTCCACGAAGGAAAAAAAGAAAAAAAAAAAGGCATTCTTCTTTGAAACCAGACAACCTTTTCTGATCCCTTGATCAAAGACCTTGCATTCTTCATTTGAAATCCCCGTAAAACAACACCAAATATCAAGAAAAGAAAAAAAGGGTATCTACAGCTTTTCATTAAATAAAAAGTCAAAAATAAATCATTGTAGCCCTTTCCCTTCCTTGCCAGTACCGTTTATAATGCTAATGTGCCCCTGTTCCCTGACTGACTTCTTTAAGGGAGGAAAAAACAAGGAATGTACACATTCAAGTAATAGGATGTCTTTGTGAGTTCATTCAAAATGTGCATTTCTATTAAAGAGCCAGGCCTTTTCCTTCATGCCACTGGAATGCCTGATTTTACTCAAACCGCTACTGGCTACAGTCACAAACAAATAAGTGAGAATTCTCTTCCCTCTTAAGAGCTGTGCCTACCCACTGGCTCACGAGGGACTTGGTTACATGGCAAAAGCAGCAGCACCACGTCATTATAATGTATGCCAGGTCACTATCCAAAACGTTGCAGGTCATTTCCTCAGCATTTCCACGCTCCTATGGAACCATGCTATAATCTTTCTCCTCCTACAAAAGGCTGAAGAACAAGAACAGATTACTGTAATCCTTTTCCTCCCATGTCAAACAATGTAATCTCCTTGCTACATCAGAAGCAAATTTCTCTCTGTAAACATCAAGACACACTTAGCGAGGAGTTGCTGCAGCCTTCATTGTATCAGTAAACAGTTATGTAAGCTACTTAGATATATTTAAGCACAAATACACGGATGTAAGATTGAAGTTTAGGCTGCAATTCAACCTTTGCTTTCTTGCACTTATCAGGACACAGACGCACACTCCCTCCATATGAAATTTAGGAATTAATTATAGTCTGGTACACCACTGCCCGACACACTTGTGTGTCTATGCTATTCTCAACTTCAGAGACATCAGAGCATTTGAATTCTTTCAGAGCCCCTTGTGAAGATATTTAAATTACTTGAACATATAAATGCAAGCAGCAAAGTAAGTGGAGGAACAGGAGGCTGCCCAACACCCCATGAACATCACAGGTCCTAAGCAGGTGGAAAACCATTCTGACTGGAATTCGAGACTAGACCTGGGCCAGCAGAGAGCACAGGCCTGTAGCTGAATCACAGCCTCGACTATGGCCTCAGAGCAGGCTGAACCTCTGGCCTCTGACCCTTCCCCCTCCCCTTTTGTTAAACAGAACTGGCACATCTCAGAAGCATTTTTATGAATTAAACTCAAGCCTGCAAGGGTGGTTCAAATGTCAGGCTGCAACAAGAGAAAGTGGCTACATGACAGTGAAAAACAAGCCCTTCTCTCATGATCTCCAAACCAAAAGTGGAGTTAATACTCACTTCCAGGGCAATAAGACTGTAGTTCAAGACACACAAAGCTTTGTGAGACACTAACTCATGCTTTGCAAAGCAAAGGGGTAGTCTTCATAAACAGGTCTCAGTATTGCAGAAACACTGTGTATTCTTCCCAGATACCTCCAACCTGCACCACAGCGCTGGGTAATATTAACCTCACTGAACCAAAGTGCTAACTAAACTAGAAAAATGAAAATGTTTCCCCTGTTTTCTAGTTTGACATTGTTCCTTTACTTGTCTCGTATTATTAAAAAAATCAGTGAGTACAAATGGTACAATACAATAGTACTGCAGTCCCAAGCTGGGAATGAGGCCAGAGAGGCTGTCAGAACACAAGCTTAACAGTTGTGTTGGGTCTGAGAAGATCCATGTAACTTGGAAACATTTGTGGGGTAGACGTGCATTTGCAAACTACTCAAGTGGTACTGAGGAATATTAGAAGATGCAAACCTGCAGAGAGCCTTCATCTTTCTCTAGTCTTCCCCATCAGCATGGCTAATCTTGAAGAAATATAAACAATACACAACTTAAGACCTTCCCTAGTAAAAAAGGCCATCAAGTTCCAAGAGAAGTTTTGTTGTCAAGGTGCACTTTTCAAATCAGGCTGAACTGGAGGCACACATTCAAGGAAAGAAACAAATCAAGTGAATGGAGGGCACTTCAAAGCACAGCAGAGGAAGAAACAGTGTTTCAAGTAAAAAGCCAATGCCTAAAAATAATAAATATAGACTTGGTAAATTTACATATAATCTTTAATAGAAGTGAGAATTGTCCATATAACACTTCACTTCCACAACTGGCACAACGTTGGACTCAAACCCAAAATACTTGTAACTAACAAGGGATAACAACTGCCTTGCAACAACTGCTGAAAGAAGGGAGGACTGTCTGTATGCAACCTGTACGCAGGTTAAAGATTTTCATAACATACAGGACGACGAAGGAGATTTAAAGCAGAGAAAACATATCTGGATTTCAGCAAGTAGTGCAAAATCCAGTAATTCACAATCTGGCACATGGAATTCAATTTCTACTAACAAAAAAGGCACAGAATACCACACTGAAAGACAGGTATTGTCATAACAGAACTGCACGTCAACATGCAGTCAGCAAAAGGACGCCACAGACACTGCACACTCAAGCCCAGATTCAACCTTTAAGGCACCTTTACCTCAAGGATTATAACTAAACTTTTTATACAGCTTCTTCCTTAGGTATGCCTGTATTCCCTATAAAGACAAGATCTGAACGCGCACCAACTTTGTCCTTCCTCACAGAGGAAGATCCCAAAGGGACATTCAGCAGTGGGGCCACACGTCAGTCATGAGGTATTTCAACTGGGGCCCCCTCTCTGCAACATCCACTGTCAAACCAGTGAAATGCAACATGACTCCTGTTTCACCAGAAAAGTAGGACTTCATGAGTCTCGTCCAGTGGTACTACTCACTGACAGGTACTGGGGGTCCAGTTTTATCGATGTTTCTAGAGCGCAATTTCCTGGCTTTTTTGCACTTCACTTCCCCGGGAAAAGGTGAGGGAGTGCAAACATTAGATCAGAGTGCTTGTGGTTCAGAGGTTTTCAGATGACAGGTCCAATACACATATCTATAAACAGTGAACTGAAACAGAGCACGGAAAAGAAGAGTGAGTTCATTTTCTGTCCTAGATTTTTGATTTCTGTTACAGAAGATTGTCTATTTTTTGCTGGTTTATTTTCAGGAATTTACACTTCATTAATTTTTTCAAAAGTTTATCTTCTGATACTTAAAGCTAAAGAGCTATCCTTTATGCCATTCATCATCCTTACTCTCAGCTCAAGGGCAAACTTCTTTCAACAGACTGCTGCTGTCTGGATTTGAGACAACTGATTCCCTTTTTTTATAAAAATAATAAAAAAAAAGAGATCATTCATTATTCACACTTTTTCAGATGGCAGGGCTTTTGATTCTTTCCTCTGGTTTTGCACAGCCATTGATTCCTGGGCTGGAACACATGCTGCAGATCATGCAGGACAAGGATCTGGCCTGTTCTGCTCTTGGAAAAGAGAACAGAATTAGATTGTGTTGAAGAACAGACGCTTCTCATGTTTTTATCAGAAGATAGTTCTGTGTTAAATAGATCCTAACCAGCTAATTCCACTCAATTTCAGTATAATTATGGCAACAAGAAGTGTGACAATTCTGGACGTGAAGTTTCTTTTGCTCCATAAGATGACACACAGCTGTCCCAAACTGCTGAACAGTTTTGGCAAACTTTGGTACTTGGGCAGCAGTTTTGAGAAAAAGAAAGTGATGCTGTCAGGTAAAAGAATCCTGTCCATCTCTTATCAAACTCTTTTTATTTTCCCTCCTGGCAGATCTGTGTAATGTGTTTTACAGGGTTAGCCCATACCATTCAAACAAACTCGAGGAAAGTAAATAGTATTTCCATCTTCATTTTTGCGTCCAAAAAAGATTAATGGGTCTATCTAGCTTCTTGTTCCCCTACTCTCCACCTTTTTCTCAGTTTGAGAAGCTTGTGTAAAAGGAAAGATTTTTTTTGTGGTAGGTAGTTTTCAGCACATCATCACTTTTAATTTGAATTTTCTAACGAGCATTCCTTCTTAAGACTGAGCATTCAAATGAATAATGGGCCCTGATATAACATCACCACATCTCTTGTTGCATACTTCCTCTGTTATTTTTAAGGTATTGCTGCTACTACTGAAGTGAAAGAACATGAATACAGAGTTTCACCTGTGATCTAAGAGCGACAGAAGTTAATAGGAGCCTATAGCCCCACACGCACTTTGAAAGGTGCAGGTTGGCTTTTCTCACTGTTAGCAGCTCTCTGTTTCCCCCTTGCAGTGCACCAGCAACCTCCTTCCTGTGAGCCAGCCAGGGAAAGGGAATGGTTGAAACCTCTGCCAGGAAGAAAGGATGTTCAGGTTGAGAATAAATCATCTGTAATGGGAAGAGGGTCATGTCTGTCCTACTGAGAGCAGGAACACAAGCTTCACGTGTTCCTCAAAGTACAAGCTGAGAAACTAGGGATTCCTAATGCCATCACAGCACCTCCACTCCATGTTTTACACCAGAAAATGCAATCTTTTAAAGGAGTATGTCTGACCCAGACAACTTACAGTGCAGCTAGAGCAGAACATATACATCCAAATGATAACACTTCTTAAGATCTCAAAAAGTGATAACTGGCAAAGCAAAACGATCAGCAGTTGAGCTACTGAAGACATACTGCTCTTTCCCCACGCCAACACAGCTCAGTTTTACTGATCTTGAGAGAACCACATTGCTATTTCATTGACATATATGATATACTATGAAGGAAAGAGCTAACTGCAAAACCCAACTCACTCAGTGGCAAATTACATTTCTGCACAAGTTCCTATGGAAAGCAAGCACTTTAGGAAACAAATTGAAACAAGAGATAAGCCCGGATCCCAACAGAATCCAGCTCTGTTCATCTCTGTGAATGTAATGGGAAAAGGGCTCCTTTCCTGAGGTGGATCAGCATGTGACAGGTTAGGAAGAATGAAGTGAAGAGCTTTTTAAATCCCTCTGTTTGTTCCCATCATCTTCTCTCAAATCAGACAGCAAGCGTGTTAACAAAGCGCCTGCTGTAAGGATGTCTCATCTTGTAGGCAGCAGGGCTATTTGAATCGGCACTTGCTTGTCACCTCACCTTCTGTTTCCATCGGGCTGTGCTTGTGGCAGCTGCACGCTGGCACCAAATGTGATTTGAAGGGGCCCAGAAATTCACCTCTTAACACCGTCTCTGCTCTCTGGTTGGAAAGTTAGCACTCTTAGAAGCCTTTTAATTACCTCCAGCAGCTCACAGCAGGACTTCTTCCCTCCCCAACAATTCCTACCAAGCCTCAAGCAGAACTTGAGATTCTCCAATGGACACAGAAGTTACCCCAACAACGCAAGCCTGAGATTGATAGCTGAAAGTTGCAATTAAGGTAATTCAATGAAGAAATTATACGTTTGCTGCAAGCAGGAGTGCTTCTCCCGGGTTTTCTGAGGGGAAGATTTTTCCCTAGGATAGTGAAGAAATAGTGAGAAGCTGTGACAACTTCACCTCATTTTGGATGACTCCCTGCTCAGAAGAGCTCACAATAACATCTTTCAAGTCCTCAGGAAACTCACCATGAGAGACAGGGGTGAGAAAATCCAGTCTGCAAGATGGCTAGGGGGAGAAATGAAGGACTTCTTACCCACTGCACTGCAGCGAGCTGACAGAGCTACACACTTATGTAGCAGGGAAGGCAAGGAGGGATCACTTCTACTCATTTTTGATCAATCCAAACATTTTTACAATAGAGATTGGAAAACCTTATTTTGATTTTCACTTCTCCATTCTGTGTCAATATATCTAAAGACAAAACATTCAAATCACAGCCAAAAGAAAATAAAACACCATTTGGGAAACATTGAAATAGAATGTTCCAACATCAGATTGATTTTGTTTCTTCTCTTCTTAAGTGATACACCAGCAAAACATCACAATTTCACATGGTGCATTTCACTGTAGGCAGGGCTGCACAGACTGAGCCCAGACTCCATGCAAGTTTCTCTAACAAATGAACAAGTCAAAAAACTTCTGCCTGTCTGGACTTCTTCTTTTGTTGTTTAAAAAAAAACCCAACCAAACAAAAAACCAAAACAAAAATAAAACCAGAAAAAAACAAAAACACCAAAGACTACAAAATGAAACCCTGCAAACACAGCTTTGTAATGTTCCATCTGGTAGGTTGCTCTCACTGAGAAACAATATTTTGCACAGAAGAGCTGGAAGATTATGTATTTAGCATCTGAAACAAGGAAAAGAACAAGCTTTCTGTTCAATATTTTAGCAAAAAGTGAGAGAGTTGTTGGCTTCAATAGCACTTGGAATATTTTAGACAAAGTGACAGCTTCTTAAAAAAGTCTAAACTAATTCAAAACTACAGTTCTACCCCTCCTCCCCACCATGAGAGTACTCCTGCAGCAAGGCTGCTTTAAACAAATGTCAATAACACAGCTACGCAAACAGTAGCTGGGAACTACCTGCTCTGTACAGGTTGCAGCCCATAATCATCCATCTTGCCTCTGCTAAAAGCACAGCGATGACTATAGAGCGCTCATTTAAGGTATTTGAATTACAGAAAGATGTTATACATCCAAGCAATCAGAGGCAGTTTAGGTAATGAAGTTGACACAGAATGGATCATTTCCCAAAGAAACATTTCATTTGCATGTAATGGTTAAGTTAATTTTGACATCACATCATGATAACAACACTTGTTGACATTTACAGCATTTCCGTGACAAGCCTTCTTGCATTGCAATGAATTAATTTTAGTCATAAGCAATAAAAATAATTTCATAAAGGAAAAGAAACCACCAAGATGCTAACCACACAGCTATTCTCACTGCTATATGCAAGACAAATCGGCTGCCTGAGCAAATATGCCAGAGGACAGAACCTTCAGGAGTTTGAGAAGTTAATAAGGTGGCACTTTGAAAGATAATCTACATAGCTACACGTACAGGGAAACAGAATTCAGACAAATACCACCATCATCTGTCACTGGACAGAAATGCTTCCTTTGTTCCTTGCAAGAGATCTCAGGAAAAAAATCTATGCTGGCACTTGTGCAGAAAAGGAATATTTCTACTCTTTTCCCTTCAGAGTTCCTTGCAGAATAGGAAAGGTCCACTGGATGTACTTGTATACATAACTGCAGCAATATAAAAAACAGCAAGACATTGTATCTGCTGACAAGATTTCCAGGAACACACATCCTTCCTGTTCTGTGCTGCAGCATGAGAATATAACTGGTCCAAATAAGCCTTGGGCTGAAACATAACTCCTGAAACATTTTAATTTATACCACTTAATGAGAAGCCTTATCAGGGTACATGCACATAGATTTCTCTCCTTCCCTCAAAAGCTCCCTTTCCTATATGCTCATTAATTTACTTTTTATATTAAACTCTCATTACAGTTACAACTTCCACTGAGTGGTTTCAAGGTTGAAGCAAAACCCTTGTTCTATAGAGCATGTGGAAAAATAGCATACTGTTTGCACTGCAAAAGGATATTACAGTCTCTCCTCCAAGTCTCTCAGCTGTACTCTTACAGCACCAGCCAAGTTAACAAAGGAAGAAGTCTGAGTTTACATGGAGAAACGTAAATCAATGTGTTTATATGTATATGGAGATACATGGATTAAATCACAGTGAGGAACAACTTTCAGATAGGATGTCTGCTGTCAAAATTGGGTAAGAATCTTCTGAATTATCTAGTTTTACTATGTTTAACTCAGCAAACATTTATACCTCCATTTCATCAAATTAGTTTGATAGTGAGGAAAAGCATAACTCTCATGAAATTGGGTATTTGTTTATGCAAAGTCTCTGTGCTAAAGACAGTCCCAATTCATGAGAAAATGTCCAAGTTCCACGCACCCAGGCAGAAGTCCCCACATTTGCATTTCAATTGGCAAGCTGCCAAACACATTAGTGATTTTCTAATGATTTATAATTCTATTTAGACATTTAATTGACATAACAAAAGCAAGATATCCGTTACCATGCTTATCAAATGTCAGTTTGTGCCTTGTTGTAAATGATACCTAATCAACAAACAATCACATGTTGTTTGATAACAATTAAACGTCTCCACAGTTCTTTCAACCTATTACCCTAATAAGAGTGTAATTGTGCTCTCAACATTTCAGTAAGATTTGAGATAACGCTCTGCAAACCGTATCTAACTCCTTTTTCCAAGCAGACACTCAGTAGTTGTTAGGCAGCAATTATTTAATTACTAATAACTGCCTTAATACATCTAAGCCAGCCACTTATGAAATAATTGTTGTAAAGAACAAACAAGATAAGTTTGCTTTAAAAGCTTGTAATTTACACTTAAGGAAAGGGAAGTTATTTGAAATATACACAACGTTTGGCTTTGGCTGACAGTTTGCTTCCCAAATAAGAGAAGGGTCAGCAATTCCTATACCTGGGAGTAGATGCATAAACAGTGCTGTATATAAGACAACAAAAGTTGTGCAAGTCTACAGCAACTATTTTCAGTGTAAATATGAAGAAATAAAGGGAAGAAATTCCATCATGAAAAGAAGTGAAAAGTAAGCTATAGGAAGGAAAAAAGGGTCCCAGCAACATCCTTGTATCAAGAAGGGAAAATGTGCACAAACACTGTAAGGGAGACTGGTCTCCTCCCTTCCCTGAACAAAATACCTCACCTATAAAGCTATTTACTCTTCTTTCAAAATGTCTCCCTTCTTCCCCCTGACTTTTCAGTGTGTACCATTTTTCATCTACCTACACATGAAATGAAAATGAAGCAACTGAATGTGAAGGTTTTGTTTTTGGGGTTTTTATAATCAACTCCAGTAATTCCTTTCCCACCACACAGCCCTACAGGAAGAGAAGCCCTATATGAAGAGAAGCTGTAAGAACTTGGGACAAACTCCTCAGGCCCATATTTCTCCCAACTCAGCCTCCCCAGCTCCCTACTTCTGCTGTTACCTGGCTGATATTCAGCAGTGATTAGTATTGGAACAGCAGCAAGGCTCATTATGGATCACAGAAAATTTCCTTTCAGCAGAGTGTGATAGTACCTCTGGAAAGAAGCCAAGTATTGATCTAATTTAATGGAAAGTCCAATCACACAGTGTAAGAACAGGTCTGAATATCTGCATTGAGAAGGCCTTAGGTGTGACTGTTGATGCTTGTCCTACATTTAAGTCTAAAATGCAGCTTTTGTTTAAGCCCCTTCTCCAGAAGGGAAGTCTGATTTTCAGTGCATTCTGCATCTTTGGAAGGGGCTTGTTCAGATGAACAAATGTACTTTTCCAGGAGGGAAATGGTTTAGCAACTCTCAAATTTGAAGGAGTCTTCCTGCACTTCGAGACATAGAGTCCAAATAGCAACACAGAGCGACCTCTCCTGCTTCACAACTGAGATGGCTTGAAAAATACACAACCAAAAAGGTGCTTAGACTCAAAGGAAAAAGGGAATGAAACCATAACAGATTTAGTTAGAAACAAACTCACTATTTTGACTAGGAAGAGAGCGGGACAGATGCATTGTTACAGAATGCATTTTTACACCACCTAGCAGGGCTGAGTCAGGCTTATTTCTACTAAGACAAGAAATTACGGCAAGACTGCTTTCATAAGGATTCATTCCCTCTCTGTCTTATTAAAAAAAAAATTAAATTGTTTATATTCTTTCCCATTTTGAGTCTTTAATAGCACCTGAGTAGCTGCAGGATGAATTGCCATTTTAGTAGAGTGCTAGAGTTCAGATCCCTGACTTAGTCCAACAAGACTATTAGGAAGGTGATCAATGGGCCATTTACTTGAAAGACAGGAGGACAAATGGTTGATTTATCCTCGCCCCAGCTGGCCACCTATTTCCTCAAGCAATCATGAAATTACTATAGCCATGAAGGCAGCAGCCACTATTTCTTCTCCAGGCTGGAATTTTAATTGAGAAGGGAACTCTCAGTCATTGGGACACTCGAAGGAAATCAGTGAGCACCACAGGCTCATTGATAAATGGCTCCACAAGTCACCTGAAACAGCTGAACAGTGACCAGTTCCCTCGCCAATCACAATGTGCCTGAAGCCACCTAGAGCCCCAAATGGTGTTTTTAGAAATGACAAAGCAAATAGTATCCAAGAACCACAGAGACGGACAAAGTGCAACAAAGACAACTCTTCTGGTTCCCAGACTTGACATAAAGATAGTTGAAACAGCTCTGATAGTTGTGAAGAGTTTTTGTCTGGGAAGTCACGCAAAAACATTTTTGGCTGAATGTGTTTTAGCCCACAGTTGCTACAAATGTGATTAGTGGACACATGATCACTTGCAAAAGATGTGCATGCTGAAGTCTACTTTGTAGAAAATCTAGTGTAAAGCAAATCAAACCAAGCTTTGCTGAGAACCTGAGAACCAAGTGCCCAAAGCCTGGACCAGCAAGTCCCTAATCTCTGGACACCTCAGTCATTTGCGGAGTCTGGTCCTGAGAATCATATTTCAGGTCCTGAGCATACCTTAGGAAATACGACTTTCACTTACTACTAACTTGAACCATATTTGAACCAGTGACTTAAGTTGAAAGGTTCATGCATTTTACTGTCACAATGAGTCATCCAGACCCTAAGGCAGAACACTTCTCAAATGAAAAGACTGAAAGATTTTGCTGGAGGCCAAAACCTAAGTATTTTAAAACTGTCTATGCATATTTCCCTGTTCATCATGTTAATTAGTTTCTGACTCTCCTCCTTAAACATGTGTGATTTGTCTGAAACAATAAAAGCAGTTCAAAATTAATTTTTCATGCACTAAATTGAAATATAAGTATTTTATAACAAGTGTTTCTTGTTTCAGCAAACTTGACGGGGTTAATTGGAAATGCCTACATTACAAAAACAGAGGTTTGCTCTTGAAAGCAAGTAGCCATCACAGAATTGTCTTATCTACTGTGTCCATAATCAGGGCAACGGAGTTATAGTGGTTCCCTTTATAAAAAGTACTAAATGTACTGATAAACTGTTTCATGTAACCCTGGACACAGGTTAAAGGTGGTTATGAAGCGCATGGATCTAACAAAATGTTTTATAAACACAAGAGATCCTTACCTTATATTAAAAATATATAGGGTTTTTCTTCCCGTTTTTTTTCCTCCAAGCTGCACTGACAAATGTTGAGACCCATCAGATGGAAGGAAAAACATCACCACCAAGTAAGGCACCACCTACATTAGTTCTTACTCAGTTCACTGGTCCATTAAACCACCTCAGCATCTTTATCCAACTAAAAAGCCCCCAGAGGGAAGCAACATTAAGCAAACATTTGTTTACCAAACTGGGACTTAGGTCTCAAACTGTGCTATCTCAAATCCCCCCCACCTTTGTAAAGACTTGCCTTTTCAGTCCCTCACCCTTCCTTGACACATACATGGTTGTCAATTAGATAGTTTTGAAAGTGTTTGTGTAGAATCACATTTTCTTTCAGCACACGCATTGACAACAGAAATTCACCATCTGGTGGCAGAAAGCAGGCAATCCCACGGGATACAGCACACAAAAGGCAGGAGTGTCTGCAGTTCTTCAGACTCAGGACTGGACAAGTTGCCATGGCTCACCACCACAGTGCTCTGCAGTGTGAAAGCAGGCTTGTGTCCCCATCCAAATGAGCAGCATGCATGGATTTTGTCCAGCTCATTAATTTCATCCAATGTATCTACTCACTTCTCACAATGCTACGTATTGCGTGGAACTGCCAGAACAAAATGGCCCTGCAAAGAGCTGAAGGTTGTGGACTTCTTGTTGGGTGGGAATTTGAGGTTTTGGTGTTTGTGTTTTGGGTTTGCTTCATTCTGCGTATTTTAAAAATAAATAATAAATCAAATCCATCTTGTTCTCTCTCCCCTACCCTGCAGGACAGAATATGTGCACCCCACCACAGGAGAACCAGGTTGCACTTGGAAAGAACTTGGCTGCTTTTACAATAGTAGCTTCCACTTCTATGGAAGGAGAAGCAGGACACAGACTGTAATGGCCTTTCCAGACAGGAACAGACAATGCAGCAGGCTGCTCTATCCTTGTCACTGCAGCAGCCAGCCAGCATTTCATTATGCTTAAGTATGACAAGTGACATTGTACAGCTGCCATTTCCTAGGATCTTCACAAAAACAAGAGTATCTTAATAAGCTTTTCCAGCAGACAAAACTGGAAATTGTTAAACCGCACCTGAATAATACAGCTTGTAGGGATTGTGTTGGGAACGACAACTTACATCTTACTATACATTCCCCTCCATGTGCAGGGTTTGGTAGAGGTCACACGTACTGATAAACTTGGTTAAAATGGAGCCTGTAATTTTTGGCACTGTAAGTTATCTGCTGTAGGTTATTGCCGTGACTATTACAACTACTTGGCTAGTCATTGAAGCAAAATAAAATCAAGTGCTTTCAGCTGCTCCATAGCAAGACTAAGGGATGGGATAACCCTTGAATCCAACAACTAATTTCAGTTAAATCTGACAGCAATATCTGACAAGGTTAAATACTTAAACATTTAATGGAGCCGTGTCCAGCAAAGGTGGGATTCCTACCTATTACCTCCTCAAAGGCTGTAATGGGAGCTCAATCCACAACTGGTAGATTCTGGAGTCCATGAACAGTACAGGCATTACCAATACTCCAAACAATAAAGGTTTAAGTTGTTACTAGAAAGTTTGAGCCGCAATACATACTCAGTATGGACATCTGACTTAATTAGTTCTGCTGATAGTAGAGCTCCTTTATCAACTATGCAGTACACAGATTAACCTTTTCATCTTTAGCTCTTATATTTCATGTATCATTCCAGACTAAAGTATTGGCATGAAATTCAATAGTTTTCTGTATTTACATTTTCCTGCTCCCTGCATCAACAAAAGCATAACACTGGCAAGGTGAAATTTCAGATTTTAACAGGGTTTGATTTATAGCCAACCTTTACTTTCATGTGGCCATTAACAGTCGGGGCATCAAACAGGGAGGAGAAGGAAGCCCCCTAAACTCACTTCACAACACCTCAATGTTTGGTGGAATAGCCAAGCTTGTATCAGCTCACCTTATAACTTACTGGGGTGAAAAACTCCTGATTTTATCAGACTTGAGTGGTTCTGGCTGGAGCTGATTTACCTCTTTCTGTGGCTGGCTAGAAATGGTGGCATAAAGACTTCTAGCTGCTGTCAGCCGTGAGAGTAAGCATCTGAATCAGCCTAAGCTTAGCTTTGTTTCTCTGCCTTTTTTTCATTTTAGCAAGAGCTAACAAAAGCTATGTCCAAACCATCAGTCACCTGCGTTATTGTATTGTGCTTGTAAATACACAATTCACAGCAGAGAAAACAGCTGCATTTATTGCTATATACATGAGTAATGTAACTATAAAGGGGGTCTATGTACTATGAGAACATACTGGCATGTAATCGCATTCCCAGGTTTCCAAAAGAAACCATTACTAGTTACTATTTCCCTCTCAGAAAGGCATCATGATACACTGACTCTTCATTATTAGATCTATTTTCAAAATACTAGAGCTTTTATAACTTTTTTAGGGAAAAATATTAAAGGCAAAAATGAATTGCATAGTTCCCTGACATTGTCCAGTTTTTGGACCACTGCTATTACAAAAGAAAGACTTCCAGATCAAAAAGGAAATAAAGGGAGTAACAAGAAGGAAGGAGACAAGTACAGATATGAGAAATAACACATAAAAATAAATCATGACGATTTGATAATAGGCAGTGTTCAAAGCCTAGTATTCCAACCACAACGCATCCCTCCTTTTCCTTGTCAATGAATTGCTCTGGCAGACTGACCACACAGCTTTCTCATATGTTTGATAGTTTACTTTTAGCTGAATAAATTAGTTGACTCCCAGCTTCAAACTCCACCCAAAAGTCACCCTCAGTGTTAAACTTCTTTAGCACCCAATTCCTTATTCTTTCTCTCATCTCTACACAGTACTAAACCCAGCAGAACAAAAAGATCCAGATCAATACTTCCAATTCCAGCTTGCTCACAAATAAAAGGAGTTTGACAAACCTGAACCTTAAATGATCCAGCACACCACGGTTTGAAAACACAGCACTGCTAATGAAAATTTCTTCTGTTTGTAGAACTGTTAAGGATTAGTGGTTTCTCCAAATATTTGGCAATTTCACTTCTGAAGCCCCCCTATTAGAGCATCGGTATGTTTCTATGCAGCATTGCTTCCTATGTATGAAATATTTCCTAGCATAAATGCATTTCTTCTTGCCTTGTGCTTTCCACACGGAGCTTTCACTTTCATGATCTGTTTTTCCATCTTGAATATTAATCAGACTTAAGTACTCATTTTGTAAGTGCTTATACGTGTGCTGGACCTCACTTGTCAAGCCATTCTATTATCTTTGAAGAGACTCTTGTGTACAAATACAAGGAGCTGAAAACATTTTCAAGACAATGGACTTATTTTACACACTGATTAAACAATCTCACAGAATAACGCAGCACTAATAATAGCAACATTTTAGCACCGCTGATGAACTTAATGGCAAGATTTAGGACTTTGCTTTGAAGAGGGTGGATAAGAGAGACAGGGGGAGATCTGCCAAGGACTACTGTAGACTTTTCTATGATTTTCAACACATTCGGGTTCTCTAGAAGGTTTGTGACCCTTTGAAACAACTGAGGCTTGATAATCAAAACAGACTTCTTGTTGTTCTTGCCTCTTCTACCCTTAATGAATTTTAAAGCACTAGGCTGAGTACAACATGGTGCACCTGTTGCACACACTATTTTACTCAAGGTGAAAGGGCAGTTGTGGTTCTATCTTATACCAGCACATGTAAGTTCGCACATATGGAAGAATTTTTAACACCATAGGAGCTATTTTCCTTCAAGACACAAAACAAAATTACTGAGGTGAAGCATCATCTCTTGCAATGGGCCATATTGCTGGGACAGAACCCAAACCAGTGTGTTTTGATGAATGGTAACAGAGAAGCATGACTCAAACAGCACAAGGCTCATTTAAAAAACTCCACTTTTCCCAAAATGAAATGTTACCTTTTCACCTTTGATTCCCAGAGCCCACAGTACTACTGATAGCCGCCCACTGTTTGACAAGAGGTCACTGACTCTGCCATTTGTTATAGATTTAAGTTGAAGTGTCTGTCCTGTTTCTCCAACAACCATCTCTTGAACCTTAACTAGAACATCTCCACTTAAACTTAAAACTCTACAGTCATGAGGGAGAAGAAGAACATCAAAAGCATCCTGTGACTAACCTTGATTTCTTACACAGCTCTGAGGTATTCTTGATAAGCATGAAATTGTGTTTGCCTTCTGATGCATGACAGACATCAAACATCAAAATGGTGATATGAGTGTGACACTGGTTTCAGCAGCACTGAGAAAAATGGTTTATGATTCTAAACAGCTTGAATTACAGAAAAAGAGTTCAAAGTAGTATTAATTCTGACAGTTGATGCCATTTTAAGATGCCTTCTTTGTGCCTGAACTGAAGCCACCCTTCCTTTTATATTTTCAGTGCTCATGTCCCCCTTCTGTCACAGAAACTGGTATTTCCTGATATTTTGTACTGTTCTTATGCCTTGTAGCAGTTCATAATGACTGACTTCCTCAGCAGCATATGAGGAAGCCTGTAAGTAAATGTTAACTGAGGTAAATAATAAAAGGAACTGCTTGAACCAGTTCAGGCTCAAAAGCAGCTGCACTCAAGAGCAGGGCCCCAGCTGGCCCATGCTAACCTGTCACCTCATGCTGTTCCCCAGGCAATCATACCATCATTAAGGTTGGAAAAGCCCTCTAAGGTGGAGTCCAGCCTAAGACTGCCAGCTCCACCACCAACCCATGTCTCTAAACACCACATCTACACTTTTTGGAACACTTCCAGGGATTGTTATTCCACCACTTCCCTGGGCAGCCCGTTCCAACGCTTGACCACCCTTTCAGTGAAAAAAATCAAGGAGTGATGCCCCAGAGAGCCCCAGGGCTCCCAGCTGGGAACACTCCTGGACCCTGCAGGTAGGGAAAGCCCTGTCTCAGGACCCCTGCCCATCCCCTGCAGCTCCAGGTGTCCCCACTGGGCCCTGGCACACCGCTATCACCAATGCCACAAACCCCACACAGCCTCTCCCAGAGCCCCACAGGGACAGCAGTGACCCCGGCCCAGTGATTAGGGTCCCAAAACAGTGCTGCTCCTTGGAGAGTACACTGCCAGGAAGTACATCTGCTTCAATCAATTATATAAATCAAATACACACTGGCAGTGCTAAAAAATATCTCCAAGTGCAATATAATTCAGCTATGGAGCTCTATACTTATGTGGTCTGATTAAAATCTCCAATCCCCTTTGCTTGGGATCTTCTCCATGAAAAGAAAACTGGAGAACGGTATTTGATTTCATTTCAGGGATTTAGCACAGACTGGATTTCTTGGACCTGTCATCCTCCATTAGCAAGGGAGCCTGTGCATAACCGAGTAAATCATCCCAATTCCTGCAGGTGCCCACTAATACTGCATCACAAAACTGCAGATTTAAGCTACAATAAACCCAAACTAACATCAAGCACTCCACAGAGGAAAACGGATGGAATCTGCGCCACCATGAGTCTATCTAAATGCAGATTTTTGGTATCTGCTATTAAGTATCCTGATACATTTTTAAGGTGGACTTCCTGGGAAACAAATGCTTTGTCTTGGCTGGACCATATTTCATTCTTGTTAAGAATCTCACTCTAAGCCTGAGCTCAAGCCACAAACTTTAATTTCATTTTTTGGGAATAGTACTGAGAAAAAAAGCAAAATAATACTGCCTAAATTCTACAGAAAATGGGGTGCACATGTGCTTGTGAAAAGGAAAGAGTAAACAGAAAATAACTGCTGTATGTTTCTTGCTAAGAAAATGAGTGCCTGACTTAATTCAAAATAGGATCTTCATGGAAACTGCACCTCAAGTACTGCAATTAGGCTTTAACACCTTGGGATTTCAGCTAGAAACGCTGTAGCTTAATATTTCACTTTGACTGGATACATTTCCCCCTACACACACACACCTAGAGATGTCCAAGGTCACTGAAAGGAGAAGTGTGACCTGTTATTTGAGAATCTGTCAATATAGTAACAGAGATCCTGACAGCATGATGACCCAGAAGGCATCATAAGCCAGCAGAAAGCACTTTAGTCCAGATATCCTGACACCAAAGAACTGAAAACAGTCCAAAACCATTTGCATGATTTCCAGAGCACTTCCTCTACAAAAGAATTTAATCTTTCACTGCATTTTTCTTCTAAATATTTCCTAGCATTATTACTTAACAAGGCCATTTTAATGATTGCCACAGAGAGTTGGCTGATGGGATGTACTAAATCTCATAATTGTTCTTATTAGGGAATTTATTGTCAGTAAAATATTATCAAGGAGACATAAGAGTTGAGTGCTGACAAAATGAACATTTAGTGCTAACATTCATCTCTGCTACTGGGACCACACCTCCCAGAGTTAAGGCCATGTCCACTTATAGAAATATACGGGCACACAGCAACACTTAAGCTCTGAACAAGCCAACTTGAGTCTTTATGTCTGCTTTAAAATCTCCAGATGTACCAGATTAACCTACAGAGAACCACCTAACTTGCAGCCATCCCCATTTACAATACAGGACCAGATACAAAATTGTCCTGAAAACTTTTTTCATTACTTTTTCAAATGGATGCTTAACATCACCTCTGCAGTGATACAGAATTTGATGAAAAAGACAGGCCTGATCAAACAAGCTTTTGCTTAGTTTTTTTTTGAGATGTCTTACAAAAAAGGAGAGCAGTATATGCTAGAACTGAAGCTGTGCCCCATTTTTCCAAGTCTCTTTACTATCACCCATTGTCTCTGCACCACAGAGAATAGAGGAAATTCTTGAAGTGTCCTATTGTTCAGTTATTAGCCAGCAAATAAATCACCTCTAAACAAAAAGCCCAGACTACAGTTGGTACTATTCTCAATATGGTGAGGTAACAGTTCCCATTTGAACCATAAGCTACAAAACAGTCCTATGTTTTATAATTTTATAAACATAAAATTATACCTTTTTTTTTTTCCTGTTTTCAAACTGACAGACTCAAGGTCTTTGATAATTACACCAAAACCTTTTTCTGGCAAGGCCTTATTTCACCAATAGTACCCAAACCATTTTATTCATCACCAGAATGATCAGTTACAAAATTGATAGCCAAGAAGCCAAATTTAACCTTTTAAACAAGACAGGGTTCTAGCTGTGTCATTCTGTTCCAAATATCAGAGAGAAGGTAAAAAAGTGAATCCTGAAATACAAGGCTGTCTCTGGTGCTGTTTAGTTCTGGTGCTTGCACAGAACTGAGGAACCAATAATGAAGACAAACCTCAAAATTTTCATATGTATTATTTCTGTGCAGTAATACCCCTTCATTGTCTGTGGGAGAAGAGACACTGACTTGAGAGCACCCTATATCTTCTATTGTATATATTATCAGTTTTGTTTTGTAATTCTCTCTATTCATGTTCGCTTCATTGTAGATGCCTTGATATTTCTAGTAAAAACATATGAAAATGTCTCTTGACTCTGCTATGGAATCATGACTAATATTGTATTGTTACTACCGCTCACACAAAAGTCATTCACTTCATTATTACTCAACCTAAAAGTGATACCTTTGTGTGACAGTCATAATTTTTACTTCAACTTTATATCTATGTGTGCCATTATTTGACTGCCTGCGTTTAAAATGTTTTCCTGTACCACCTCAATTGCCTTAACTAGTGTTATTCTGGAAAGGCAGATCTGACTTCTACTTGTGTTGGGATGGTAGCAGCTTTTAAATGAACCTTGGAGAGTCACAGAAAAGGAGGTGGGTGGGTTTTTTCAATAAGGACAGAACCAGCAGTTTAAAAAGGTATTCCCATTGCCAAGAACATTGTGTCCCAGCCTATTATTCAGAATGCTTTCAACCTTTCCCCCATGGCAGCAGGGTTGTAACTGGATGACATTTATGGTCCCTTCCCACTCGAAGCATTCTATGATTCTGTGAAGTGTTTGTCCCCAGGTATCTGTCCATAGGCTCTTGAAAGTCTTAGTAGAAATAACACACATAATAACAGATATTGTTCTCCCTAGAGATTCTACCTTGGGATAAAAGGTAACAGATTGCACCTGCTTTTGAAGTGACCCTTTCCTGTCCTCTTTCCTTCTTTAATTCACATCTACATCACCCAAAAGTAAGAGCTAATTCAGGACCAGGATGGTGCATCAAGCAGATAATTCATCATCCCTTTTCATTCAACAAACCCACAAGCAATAACTGATCTGGCAGTGATTTGCCCCAGCATTCAGAGAGCAGGAAAGCATCTGTGCCTTCCCCATACCTCTGTCCTTGCAGGTCCTCAGGCTGCTAACACAGTCTCCCAGACCCTGAGACATGGCTAGACTGTCTAGTTCACAGGGCTCTGGCCTGAAACACAATGCACTCTTGTTTCAGACAAGGCACCCGTCCAGGTTTCCTCCACAGCTCAGTTCTCATGACATGAGAATTACTGTACAAGTACCCTGTGTTCTGCATCAGGGACAGAGCACCAGCCCAGGACTGAGCCAGAAACCTGAAATGAATTTTCTCTCACTACCATGAGGCTCCAAGTTTCCCAATCCAACACCATTAGAACCAGCTGTTACATGCCTGGTATAGACTATTTCACACAATAGTTGCCTAAGGGCTGGCAGGCACTACTCTTATACTCAGAGATATATATATATATCTCACCACTCTGACAGTCATTGGAAAGGCCACACATTCAAAACTCCACCTGCAACTGAGTTTCACCTTATTAGGTTCTTGTTTCTTCTCCCATTGCTCTAAGTCCCTACTTCTGTTATAATTTCATATACTTACAGGCCAAAAGCCCCATATCTCTGAAGTTGTGTTTTCTCCACCTGACTCCAGTACAAGACAATCACTTCACTACCAAAAAAAGCAACTAATAACAAGAAAATCTACCTTCATTACACAAAAATACTCCTACAAATAGTGAGGTGATACACTGACTTCAGAGGCTTAATATTTCTTTCAATTTTTTGCTTAAATGTTCCTATTGTGATGTGTGCCAAGGGAACATTTATTAGACCTGCACTTGAATAGATGTAGGTTTTCATTTACCTTCAAGGTTATTTTCACGAAAGCATTACTTTTTCCCCTTTTATCACAAAGCTGCCAGAGTACTTCAAGTCTTTCATCTGCAAATTATGAGTTCCAATACAATTGCCAATACAGGAAACGAAAGACCATCTTTAGTTAGGAACATCATCCTCCCCTCCCCTTCTTACACTGGGAGAAAATTACAAATGAGTCATTACGGAAAATGCTCAGCAAGCCAAGTACTGCACTATATGCAATTTGGGAGCTTATTTTCCTCTCAGAATAATAAATTAGTGACAACCCATAGTTCTTCAGTTTAATCTGATGAATTGTATTTCTATTAGAGGAAATGCCAATTTCCTTGTATCTTACTTCTTAACCTCTTCTATTATCTCCCATAACAACGCCTCCTAAATCTTCACACAGAAAAGCTACACTCATATGATACCCAGTTTAGTGCATTGGAGTCTAAGCCTACAGCTGTCCTTGTCTACATCAGAAGCAGCTTCTGGGGAGGCACTTGAGGAACACCAATCCCAGGCTGCACAGGGATGCTGTGAAACAGATCTCGAAACGGGCACTGTTTTCCATCTGCTAAGGCAGCCCCTGGTCCCCACGAGCAACAGCCAAAACATGTTTTCAAGCACGAGCAAAAGACTGAGGTGTTTTAAGAAGCCAAAAAACCGTGGCTCACAACTGCTTCTGTATCTCTTTTCTCTCACCCCAAAACCCCTGGAAATAGCAGTGGTTTGTGGCTGAGATGCCTGACAGTCTCTGCTCTTCAGTTGCACTGCTGATAGGGATAACTCCAGTGAGAAAAGAACAGCTACCATATAAGAGGAGGGAGGGACCACAAATTCTTAGCACAGAGAAGCCACAGACAGAACTAATCTGCATCTTCACAGTGAAAAAGCAAAACAGAGGCTCTCAGACTTTCTTGAAAGCATAGACTCTCTCTTCTTACCAACTCCAGCAAGCCAACCCAGAAACACTTAGCGTTAGCATTTAGACCCTCTAATTATGTAAAGAAACAGTGTAGTCTTCAGAAGAAAGAAAACAGGCCCTGGGCTCTCACCCCTCTCCCAGTGATACTTTACACTTAGCAAAGATCTGTGGTCTTTTGCTTCGACATTATTAAACAACAAAAATCACACCAAAACGCCCAAAAAGCAAACAAAAAAAAGTCCAAAAAGCCTCCACAAAAAAATACTCACCCCTTCCCACTCCCTTTTGAGCAGCAGTTCTCAGGGAGGAGCTCTCCTGGCTTGTTATCTCCTCCCCTAATCACCTAATAATTACTTCACCTGAATAGCAGCTGTTTCCCCTCCACCCCCACGTGTCACCCAAAAGATACAGCCCAAACTGGATCAGTGGGTTGATAAAGAACTGGAATAAACCCGGAAAAGATGGGTTGATTGCACCTGTTGTATTAGTGCTACACTCCCCTCAATGTTATTTTAGTATGTACACATGTAGCCAGTCATGTAGTGTGGCAGAAAATATCTTTCTTAAAAATATATCATATAAAGCAGATATATTGCCCTAGGCCCTAACTGTAGGTGTCCTCAGGAACAGAGTAAGAAAATCACCTGTGTAAACTCAGTCCCCTTTGGAGTCAGCTATAATAAATCTCCACTGACTAGGAAGAATCTTGAAGTGGAGCAAATTTTCTCTCTCTTCACTTGATCACTTTATCTCTTTATTCAGTCAGTCTGGGAAATAAACTTTTAACTCTGTGTTTAAGCTCAATCTTGCTTTAGGTATTGTTAATTCAAGTTTTTCTAATCTGAATCTGTTATTGGCTGTTACTGGCCTTAAGCATGTTCTCCTAAATTTCTTTGGGAAGTTTGGTTTGGGGTTACCTCTTTCAGCACTGGTTTTCTGGGCATGCTTGGTAGAATGCAAAGCCCTTCTCAGAGCTCAGCAGTGAGAAGTGGGTACATATCCTGCTGACCTCACAGCTCTGCAGCATTCAGGTGCAACCAGTTCTCAGTCCCACACATGGACAGCTCCATCCAAGGACTTTTTGGTAGTTCTGGTTTTAAAATGCAATGATCAGCACATGACAGAATTGCATCTCTGGTTTCAATTGAGATTTTACTCTGCTCAGCACTAGGCTTGATCCAGGAGCCTGTGGTTTGTTGCATTCTTGTTCTCAGCAATCTTCCTGGTAAACAAAATGTGAGCTCAAAAAATCCCCTTTTTCTCTTCATCATTTTATGCCAGATTTGCTGTGCTGCACATCCACTGGCGTAAACAGCAATTGCACTGTATTATTTTGAATGGAACTTCACCCGTCCAACAACATTGCAAATGAGGGTCATGATATAGCCCTTCTGGCAATTGGTAGCTCAGCTAAAAGTTATTGCTGTCACTCATGATAATTATCCATAAGAACTTGGAAAGGAAACTATTGCTGTACCAAACCACTCTGTGGCTCCCTGATTTTAAATTCCACTGCAGTTCCATTGTTTTGACACATGTCAAGGGACACATCAGAATAAAAAAAGGACATTTGAAGCCTAAAAGTACCTTTTCATTCTTCATATCTGATTTCTGCATCTCTGAAGAAAATTAAAGCTTTACCCTTCATTTCTAGCTGCATATTCTAGCAGCTACATTAAAACAATCAGTGAAATCTAGTCTCCTTTTTGCTTTCTCAACTGCAGCTACATATAGCCTTGAGTCAGAAGTTGCAAGAGGTCAAAAGGACCTCTCAGTTTGAGATATTATACCACTAATCAGCATCTATAATAATGATTCTTATTCTTGCAAAGATTTTTGCAAAGAAATTAATAGACAGATAATTTCAATTAATATGTGGGTGTATGATAAAGC
Source organism: Sclerurus mexicanus (assembly GCA_013396755.1). Lineage (NCBI taxonomy): Eukaryota > Metazoa > Chordata > Aves > Passeriformes > Furnariidae > Sclerurus > Sclerurus mexicanus. Next base: position 1,535,862 of record VWZF01006903.1, read on the forward strand.
ATCCGATGAAAAACTGTGAAGAAGGAATGGTAAATCAATGTATGATAACCAATATCTGCTTATTATAAGGTTTTTGGTTGGTCGGTTGTTTTCTTTTTCTCAAGTTGCCTTCTGGAGGAATATCTCAGATTTTGCCTGATTAGAATGGGTCCCAGAGAGATACCTGTGACTTATCCCTGCTCATCCATCAGGCAGAGTGGAAAATATGTATAAGTCGGCTTCTAGAGAAAAATCTCTTCATCACCATGTGCAGTGTTGGAACAGCTGCTTTCATTTATAGCCAGCTAAACCTCAGGTACAGGTGAATGGGCACATGTGATCCTGAATTTCCTACGGCTTGTCTGCTTCCTTCCACTGATGCATCCCTAATGTACCCATCTACCTGGGATAAATCATAGCTGAGGTCCTGACTAAGATTGAAAAGCACCTAAGTGCAGTGGTGAGCCCCCAGACTTCCTTCCAGAAGGACACAAGTGGATACGACACAGTGGAGAGCAATTTTTAGAGTCATTAAAAATCAAAATGTGCAAAAGAGATTTCAATAGACCATATATTTGGGTTCACTGTAAGGGTGATATTTAGCATCTACATTCTTTAGCAAACAAGAACCTAAGAAAAGGAGTGGGTCTCAGTAGTTGTTAAAGGAACAACTAGAAAACTCATCTGACATTCAAAACCATCTTGGTGGGAAAAAGGTACCAAAGCTGATAAAAATTTTCCCCACAGCAATGAAAATCAGTAACTAGCTAACAACTCATTTAAATCAAGTATGTCCCAAAGGACCCCAGAGAAATAAATGCACATTTACTGACTTCTGTGCAAATACTTTAGCTGTACTTTAACCACATTGAATACTAGAAATTACTTAAAATAAAAATATACACATAGGCAATTTTCAAGGAAAACTCACTAAAATAACACAAAATATTACAGCTTCTCTCCAGTACATAAGGAATTTATTGTAACAGTACTTCTGTAGAATTTTTCAAAACTTCAAAAATAGGTATATTCATATCTGGGGTTTTGATTTACTCAAAACCAACTATTCCTTTGTAAGAAGCCAGTACCTGTTCTATCTGGACTAAAACTCAATGAAGAGGAAGGCTAATCTTTTAGGACTGAGATTATTAAGGAACTTAGATCCCTGTAGCCATCTAAGATTCAATATGAGTTAAATACAAAAGTCTGCTTGCAAAAATCTCACCCTAGTTTTTGAGGATTTGTGGTACCACTCCATCTCAGTGCTGACTTCACACAGTCGAGGACCATGCACAGAACTGAACTGACAACATTATCTGTATATTAACACACGAAGGCTCAGCACAGTCTGCTAAAGCTAAACATGTGACAGACAGTGCTCATGCTCTGCTCTCTGAGATTCCTTGACAGGCTCTTTCTTTCTCATCAAGACAGTCACTGGAAGGTTGAATTCATTGGAGGAAACTATGAGCATACACAGGGGATTCAGACAGGGAAACCAAATCCAGAATGAACTCAGGCATACAGGTCTGGATGATTTCTTTAAGGACCTCTGGAGTTTCTCTGCTTTCCTCTGCTCATCAGAGATCTCTCCAGTGCCTCAGGAAACTATAAAAGTAGCCATATCAATGAGGTGAAAGGAGAGAAGCCACCACAACTGTTCCACTGGACTCCGGAATCCCACTGCATCCTTCAGGAGACTGGGGAACAGGAATGTGGGGTCAGCTGCAATCTGGTTATGAGTTGTTTTGTTGTGGCCATGGGAATATCTCCTTAGCACAATAAAACTGCTGTGTATACTCACCAGCCTGCATACCCACAGGCCCCCCCTCACGTGGCTCATGCGGCAGATTTCCATAGACTAACAGCCAAATATTCAGCATCAGATTCAAATGCTGACAACAAAAAAGATCATAAGAACACCAAATCTACTGACCTTAGCTGAATATGGTACAAGGTGTTTGCTTAGCAATCTCTTGCATTTCATCTCAGCATTTCTGGATCTGCACATAAACAATAAATTCCTGGCTCCTGAGATATCTGCTATTTACTCAATCAACAAACACACATCTAGTGCTTCATTTTAAAATTCATAAATTTTCTTTGTACCGAGATCCTCTGTGGTTTTTATCTTGTTCCTCTTTAGCATCACTCTTTCTATTTTCCCCACTACGTATAGAAACCAGAAAAACTGAAACTGAGTGCATTGCTTCTCACCTGGAAGAAGGTGGCCTATCAAAGCCTCCAGTGCTCTGAAGGAGGCAGTACTTCATGAAAACTGTCCCCTAGAATGCTGCCTCTACAATGACAACAAGAAGTAATCAAATTCTGGCAACTCTTGAAACTTACTCTCCTTTGACTTCATCTGAATAATTTATTTTCTCTTTGAGCTCCTGCCTGGAAAGAAGCATGAATAACACTGATGGGGCTAGGATGCTACACTGAACACCCGGAAGCTATGGCTTGATTGAGTCCTCAAAACATTAAATCTCAGGATAAATTTTCCCTTGCTAGACATACTTATACTTGCAGAACAGCAAGGTAACCTTATGGAGATGAAATTTAGATAAATAGTACATCAGCACAAAGTAAGACTGAGTAAACTAGGAAAAAAAAATGTTGCTTGAATGAAGAAATTGAAGGGAGAGAATTTACTTTGTTCTGATTAAAAAATCCTTGGATAATTGTTTACCTATCTTGTAAGCTCCATACTTTGAGTGGGATTGATGTAATTGACTCATCTCTGCTGCCGCTGAAAATAGAGACAATATGATAAATATTATGTCTTTCAAGTTTCTCTTCAAATTAAACAAACAAACAAACAACACTTTCAAAGCCTGGAGTAGTAGGATCTGCCCAACAGTTCTGGAGGATGACTGCTGATTTCTGAGTGCTGTAGAAAGAACTGTACTCTTAGAAGTCTCTGCCTGCTAAGTGCACCACTGAGGCTGCCAGTCCTTCACCTGAGACATTTCTTTCCTTACCTGGAAAGAATGGTAAAAACAGTGACAACGCAGTATTTGCTGAATTCTGTCAGTCCCCTGTGCTCTGTTGTTTAAGGTTTCTGAGCCCCAGCCAAGATGCTGAACGATTTTATAGCTTGTCAAAGACCCTATCCACCTTCAGACTGTATTTTAGCCATTCATCTCCCTCACCCTATGTCTGGGTAGTCCAGGGGTAACACCGACTCTCTGCAACAAGTGGATTTCAATGGGTTTTTTTCCTGCAAGGAGGAGGAGAGAAAAAGAGAGAACCAGTGGATCTGTGCCAGCTGCTTGCCTGCAGGGCTCTAGCAGAATTGAGACACCACCCCTCGCACATTTGTTGCTAGGCTTTGCCTCTGGTGCAAGGTAACGGGAAGCCACGTGGAAGGTGGTGCACAGAAATATAAGGATGCAGCAAATGAAAAGGGTTACGCCCTTTATCTCCTTCATCTGATTCTCAGAACAAGGAAACCTGATTAAGACTCCCATTTCAAGGCACGAAGGACCTGAGAAGACAGCTCCAGTACAGAGCAAGTTCTCCCTGTAAGATCTGTGTTTCTAATCAGGTTAAGAAGGCACCAAAAAACAGGGACTCCTGCCAAGAGGTCTAAACTCTTTACTAGGAGTTAAGCACGTCGAGCTGTGAGGAATGCAATCTATTAGAAATACATTAGATTCAGAAGACTGATTTTAATGGGTTATGTTTACTGTATGAACCAAAGGCAATCCATCAAGCCTCTCTCATGCTGCAAAAAGCAGGCAGCAGATATACTAGACTTACTGGTTGTGGACAATCCTGCCACCTGAAGCATGTTCACTGCTCTGAACGGGGAAGATGAGGCACTGTCAACCAACCAAAACCAAATACACAGTCCTGGGGACTTAGACAGTAACTGGTGCAGAGGATTTGACACTGTACTATTTTCCCCTTAGGAGCACACAGCCTCGGAGATAAGGTGAGCATTTGCTGAGCTCTCCCACAGGTGCAAACTAGTACTTGCCCTTGCCATTTGGCAAGGGGTTGACAGATGATTAAATGAGCAATGGCCATGGGCTCTACATAGAAGTAGGTGTCAGTAGTGCTTTTTACTTACCTTTTGTAGCAAACTTGCTCCTACATTAGCCAGGAATAATGCAGGAGGGAACATGAGTGATCTGCAGTCGCCCAAAGGACCTCCTTTTGCTTAAGTCACTTCATCAAAACTGACCCACATGTCCTCAGTCTCTTGGGTGAGACCGTAGCAGTGACCATTCTACCTGACAATTTGTGAACTTACATTTCTGAACACATCTACTAAAAAGTTTCTAAAACGCATGAAGCCTGCATTACATAAGGCAGTCTTGATACACCAAGAACTAGAACACCGTACTAAAGGATAATGAAGATAAAATTTCCAATTGCAAAGACTTATCATGGAAGCCACTGATTTTATAAAGAAATGACATTGTGGGGGAAAAAAAAAAACCCTCCAGAAAAAAAAAATATAGAAAAGGATGGAAGGGAAGGGGAAACAAGACTGAGAGTCCCATGATTAATTGCTATCAATATTTGCATTATGTCTGTAACATCTCCCAGTCATGGACAAGGACCTCTTGTTCGAAGTACTAATATATTAATTCTGAGGCATATCTGTGCAGTGTTTGACAGCCTTTGTCATTAAAACATACGGCACTTTGTAGCCTTGCCAACAGACCAAGCTTCCCTTGTTCCCTGTAATTGGCATGCCAGTGATAACTCTTTACTCTCCAGGATGACGGAGGAAGTGCTGTACTTCTCATTGCTAAACCAAGGACTGCAGTGTGGCATTTAGAAGGCAATGGGAACAATGAGGCCATGTAAGAAATTCCTGTGATATTTCTAATGGAATAACATTAGTTCCTGACGACAAGCCCACCTCATACTTTTTTTGCTTTTTCAGGTATCGCTGCAAATGACCTTGCTGCCTCTACTGCACTTGCTGTAAATAAGAATTCCCCTGAAGTCAGTGGAATTACATAGCTGTAAAACTTGCAGGAGGAGAGATTGTACAGCATAAAACAGAAAGGCTTGCACTTTTGACTAAATCTAAGATTAAATCTATTTCCAGCCTCTGTCAAAAACAAAGAAAAGGAAAGTTGCTATAGAATGAGAACATATTTCTTATGTCTGCAGTCAGACAAGCCTGGTGACTCACTAATACCATGTCTACTTGTGTTGTGTGTGAGTATGAACTGCATATTCATACAAATGAGGAAAAATTCACCTCTGTGTGGCTGTACAGAGGAGCTTTGCTGAGAAAAATACGCAGGAGGTGACACAAGAAACCAAGCTGGTCTACTGGGTTAGGGACTGAGATCCCTCCTGAGCCTGTGTGTTTGTATTCGTCTTTCTTTCACTGCTCTTGTACACATTTGCATGTGAAGGTGTGGGAAGAGGGGTGTTGGACAAATTACAACATTCTACAGCACGCTGCTACAATCTGCCTGCTTCAGCTCTGGAGAGAGACAGTAATTTGGATATTACAATGAATGTTGTGTGCTATTGATTAGAAATGCAAGGAATAACGTAGTGTGATGTTTAGTTTCATCTCTGCCCCTTCGTGCATGTGCTTATTTCTACCTTGCAATACAATATTCTGCCACTTAAAGTTGCTGTGGAGGTAGCTCAAAAAAGTGTTCAGTGAGGAAACAACATAAGATGTAGGTGGCTGTTTAAAACTTGGAACCCAAAGATCCCCAACAGCACCAAATGACATTAGAAATCAGGAAACAAAAACTACGCACAAAATGAATTCTCTGTGCCGGATCACAGCATCACCCAAAGACTGTGAAGTCCCTCATTCAAAACATGGCCCAGGCTGTGCCCTCTCTGAGAAGCTGTTATCAGAAAGAACAGAGAAGTAGCATGTATTTCTTGAGTGGAAACTCTCTCAACTCATTTCCTAAAGCATAAGTAATAATTGAAAAAGTTCTAGAAATACTTTCCTAGTATCACCCTTAATCTTTCCTGATGCCTCATAACACCCTATTGATGTCTGAATAAGAGCAGCTTAGGCACATATCAACTACTCCTTATGCTGTGGGTATAATTTTAGCTGCAGGTGAAGAGAAATTAGAGTTTCATATCCAGGAGATCCTGGAAAAAACCTCCAAGTTTTAGGAGAGTTCTCTAATAAGAAAACAACCCTAGTTTGTTTCCAGTTGAGCATTTTCCAAATGTGATATAGACTAGGTTTGAGACATTAGTGCTGCCAAGACTCTGGAAAGTAATAGTAACTGGGTTTGACTTACTATAAGGCATTTACACCCACCACTGAGACAGCAGCATTGCAGACTTCAAAGAACACAGCAGACGTGCGTAGCAGTATTAAACTAATTATCAAGATCATTGTTGACTTTCTCTTCCCACACAGTTTGTCTTTCTAATTACAACTACAAATACACAACCTAGGTGACCCCCTTCCCACGTATATTCACCAGATACTGAAAAATCCCCCATGCAATTCCAGATGGTGGTTAACAGGACTCCTCTTTGGAGAATAGCCATCTACTCTAAACACATATTAATTAAATCCAAAGGTACTTCTGGGAGCCATTTCGTTTTCCTGAGTCAACATAACCTCATCTAATGTCTGGGAGCATCAACCCTCCCACTGTAACTTGCTGTGCTCAACACAACACCAGGCAGCTACTTAAGGGCAGAGGACGTAGCTCTGGTGCTCTGCATGTTGCATTTTCATTTGCACATGTTGCATTTTCATTTGCACTCACCGAAAAATGGGCTACTCTTACTTACTTGTGCAACATATTACACCTGTCATGACCTGCTCAAGGTTCAGGACGAAAGGGGTTTGGCATCTACTCTGGAATTGGTACCCTTTCAAGGCAGAGCCATAAGTACATTCACTGGCCTCCAGCTCCCTTCTGCCACTTCCTCAGCACTGGGTGACATTTTCTAGGAACCGTCTGACACCCCCTGGAAAAAATGTGCTTATTTAAAATAGTCTTCTCAGTCTGAATAGTGATTTGGGAGGGGGAAGGGTGTCTGCCTCTATATTTTGCTTGTTTGTTTGTTTGCCATTATTAACTGCACACATTTGCATAAAAGAAGGAATGTTGTATCATCTTCTCCCAGAGCTTATTCCCCATCTGAATCCTGTTGATGACAGCTTAATCATTTCCACAGCAACCAAGATCATGACATCAAATGGGGTATAAGCAGCAGGAACAGATGATCTCTCAGGAAACAGAGATTCTCTTCCATGTACATAAATACTCTGAAAAACAAGGCAGTAACAGAAAATATCTGCCATAAAAATGTGATTATTATAAGAAGGAACGGCTGTCAATTTTTTCTGTCATTGTCTATCTGCTGCTTCTTAACAGTACAAAATTGTATTGTGATCCGTGGTTTTAAACAGTATTAAACGACAGACAGCATCCTTGGTCAGAGCTGGTGAGGCAGATATACATGCAGTTCCCCTGTCAGGCACAGCCCATGCTTTAGGTGATTGCAATGGAATCTTTCTTGGCCTGTTTGGCTTTAGCAACTTTTGTTAAGTTTGTTCTAAATCAGGAAAATAGCCAGACTCATGACCCTAAGCCTTTACTTCCTTTAATTTCAGGTGCTTTTACTTTGACAATATTCCTTTTTATGATAAAACAAAAACTAAACCTCTGTTCTTACTAGGGAGGCCCTTTTTATGTAACCTTTCAGAATAAGGACCTCAAAGTCTGACCTTTCAGCTCCACCAGCAAATGACAACGTGTCACAACACAGCGTGTAGTAAGCAGACCTGAGCTTCTTGTCTCTAGAGCGTGTACTGATGATCAAAGCATCCATACTTGGTTCTCATGTTAAGTACAAATTACTCAGTGCTGGGTTTTAGGAAAAGCAGATCCTTCCCCTGCCCCTTTGCCTGCAGTGCAGTGCCATGCAGTGTGCAGGCTGCTTCCCCACTGCATGTTTTATGTGCTGCAGCTCCTTAACTTAATTGAGCTGTGTGGGTAGATGGGAATAGCTGTATTTTTATTTTTTTTTAATGCTTTGGGATAAGTTACAAGTGATTGGTTAGTTCAGGGATGGCCAGTTGCATGCAGCTCAGAATTATTTAGTTGTGCCTACCACACCAAGATATGCTGTGGTTCACGGCCACATGGAGACTGGTGTGACACACCAGGGTCAGGGACAGCCAAATGGTCATGCCAGACTGAATAGGTGACATCAAACCAGCAAGTGGTAAAATCGCTGAGGAAGCTATCATCTGGCACAGGAATAAACTAAGTAAAACTGCCAGAAGAATGGATTATTGATCACTTTGCCTTCTGTTTGAAAATTAATACTACAGAGAGACAGAGAGCAGTCCTGCTCTCTTTCCAAGTGAATAAATCTGATGAAGGCAGGAGCTGCTAAACTTAAGATCTGTGGCCCTCAAGTGTGTGTTGGTGGTAATGCGTGTGGGAGCACCGATGCTGAGCTCGCACCGAGGGAAGGACAGGATACAGGAGAGATGAGCGAGGGAGCACAGGGACCAGTAAGGGGTAAGGGAGGTAACACCAAAGCAGCTCTGAAACATGCAATGTTCCCGGGACACCCACAAAGAGCTATCACACCAGTTAAAGTCTTTCACTAACTTGCAGCCAAAGGCAAGGTGACAGCCCACAAGATTTCCTGCAGGGCTTTTGCCTTTGATCCGGTCTCCTTTATTATTGCATAATCAGTTCATGTAGTGCAAACCTGGGCACAAATGAAATCCATCTCACTTTTTCCAGTCTGGATGATTATGGGCTTGAATATTCTGATAAATTTTGGCTGAAAATGTAAGTGGTAAGATTAGTACAGAAATATATTTGAACCTGTCTAGGTCAAATTCAACAGTGACATCTCCTGCAACTGCCTGGTAGCCAGAAGGGAGCTGGAGACTGTACAGGAAGCTTTAGACAAAGGTGAAAACATGAATGGCTTACTGATTAGAATAAGCCACCCTGCAAAAACTGGGAGTTGACTCTCGAGTTTAATCTTCAAAATCTGTTCCTCAGATTGCTGGAGAGGATCAGTGATACTTCTTCACGAGTTTCACCATGAGCACCCACATTTTCAAATCTTATGCTGGTGCAATCATGCATTAATGTGAGAGATGTGAGCCTCAAGACAAACTGTGGGCGATCAGTTCCCATGGAAAACAAACAAACAAAATGTGGCTATATATAGATTAAGGCGTCAGAAAGCAAAGGACCATAACTCCTTTTCTAATCATTACTTTACACAAACACCATGATGATTTTGGAATCATGGCTCATGAAATTTGAAATGCTTTAAGCTGGACCTATTCCCCAGTGACCTCTTGAGTGCTCAGAAGAATGTAAATCTACCAGTTTTTATTGCTGGCTACCTACAAATTCAGATCATTTATCAAAGAGCACTATGCACACTCACCCAGGAGCCTGCTCTGTCATCTTCCTCACAGAATGTACGGGGGAGCCACACATAACTTTTACTCTCAGTTATTCTGTTGTAAGCAGTTAAACTTCCACTGTATCCATAGATATGTATTTTTAAAAAAGAAAATTCAGGATGTCTGAAACATGAGCAGAACTATACACAAAGCCAGGTACAAATCTTTGATTTGAATGGACAAAACTAATCTTTCTGCAATTTTTTTCCCCTACAATTCAGATTTTATTGTGTTTTACACTAATTTTTCCCTTAGTGCCAAATTCTTCCTTTTAGGAGGTATCTTTTTGAATGGCTGGCACATACTAGCATAAACTCAGTCAGGAGGGTTCTAGCAACAACAAAATATCCAAATTGCCCTTCCAGTGAGCCTCCAAAGGACTTTTCCTGTGTTTGTACGCACACTTCAGGAAAAGACTGCGGACATTTCATGCAAAACCAATTAGTTGGTAACAAAAAGAAAGGTGTGATGTGAAGCACAATTTCCCAATTATTGCTACTCTTGTCAGAATCATAGAACTGTTTAGGTCAGAAAAGACCCTTAAGATCATCAAGTCCAACCACTAACAAGGTACTGACAAGTCACGCCTAAATCATGTTCCTTAGTGCCACATATGCACATCTTTAAAATACCTCCAGGGATGATGACTTAAAAACCTCCAGGGAGGAGGACTGTATGGCTTCCCTGAGCAGCCTGTTCCAATGTTTGACAACCCTTCCAGAGAGGAAATTTTTCCTTATATCCATTGTCATCACATTTCCTCCCAGCGTGCTTTTCATGTTGCCTCTAAATTTCCAAGAATCGACATAATTAGCCACTTTGAACAGGGACCCTCTGACCTGTGTAAACAGATACAGCTATAAAGCCTTCTAGTTTTTTAATCAGTGTTGCTTCGGTGCCAGGAGAAAGATTTCGTTTACTAACATACACTCTTCTGCTGAAAAATACATGATGTAGGTTTCAGTGGTGGAGTAAGTGGTTTGCTGTAGTTCTTTGCTGAAGAGCATGGCATTCCTTTATCAAAATATTCACATATCTCTATATCCACACACTTAGGGGGAAAAAAAAGTCTTATTCTGCACTGCTACATTGGAAGAACTGTAACACTGACTATCAAGCCTTGAGTGTGAAAAAGCTGTGGGCCACCATATCAAATGTGTCTCATAATTAGTAAATTGCCCAATGTTTAGACATGTAAAATAATCTCTTTTACCACTTTCCTAGCCATAGAAGTCTCTTCCCGAAAGAATTGACATTAAATCTATACCTGTGGGAAAAACCTTAAGTGCAAAACGCACAGCCTGCAAAGCCTGTACATATAGGCTGTGCTGAATGCAGGAGGAGCTCATTTTACACTGACTGGCAGTTTCAGCAGAAGCAGCTTATCTTCATCCCAGCTTGCAGCACCCTGCTGGAGGAGCAGGAGGGTTGCCTACACAGTCACAGTCCCTGCCAACAGATGTGTCCTGCTGCCAGTGGCACAACTGTCCCCGGGGCTGTCGACAAGGAACAACTGACCCCTGTGAAAGGGGCAAAGAGAGTCCAAGAACAGGAGGCACCCAGATTTTTAATGAGGCATATTTCAGTAGCTAAATGAGCTGGACACTGTCTAGTGATCAAAATAAAGCACTAAAACTAGGAAGATGGGGTTGCTCTCATTCCTGAAAGAGATGGAGGGGGGGGGAAATTGTGGAAGAAGTCAGTGAAACTTCTCACAGCTTGTATTCCTATCATAAAAATGTTACTTGACCTCAGTGAAGGTTTTGAGGTGTGTAAAATAGTGTGTCAGTAGTTGACTGTGTGGAAGGAGGTAGAGCCAAAGAGGATCTGTAAATGCTACTGAAGACAAGAGCTCTCCAAAGACATTTTCTTCACTTCCCACCTAGTGCCAATGTGAACATCAAGGTCACACCCCTCCTTCCCCATTTCCACTGCTTTGGAGAAGTAATTCAGGTGTCAAAGTATTGCTTGGTAGAACTCATAGAGAACAGGAAAAAAAGAAACAGACTTCCCACAGAACCAATATCTTTACCTAAGTTAACTTAAATTCACTTAATAAATCTACTTCATCAGCCTTTACTGAGCACCCTGGTCTGAAGTTGCAGAACTATAATTAGCTCTGTAGTGCTGCCAGTTTGTTACAGCTCACGTGGCAAAACTCTTCTTTCAGAAACAGCAGCTAATTCTTTCTCTCTGGAAGGTTTCTTTTTCAAGTGAAAAAGGCAGCCCATCCATGTGGCTGCAAATGAGGAGCTGAAATGTGTTTTCATTATTAAATGGCACCGTCTGAAAGATTTTCTGCCTTTTACTGTCTCCAGAGTCTCCCTGAGGTCACCCATCTCGGGGATCGTCTGCACAGCAAGACAGTCTCAAAAAGGTATTTCTCATTGCCAACCCTGCCTGGTGCAGGCAGAGCGGGATGTTCTGAGGCACCTGGGCAGTGGCTCCTGGCTCTGCCACGATAAGGCAGGAGGAAGGCCATGGAGGCTCATGTGCAAGGGAAGGAGCACAAACAGGATCTGACTGGGTCAGCCTTGCAGGGTGCTCCCTCAGAGCCCTTTGACTATGCAACTCCTGAAAATGAGCAGGGCACAGTAGCTCCAGAAGCAGGGTGTTTGTCATGAGAACCAAAATCCCCATCATATTATGCAAACCCTACAATGCCTCAGAGGGTATGCTATACACAGAACAGTTTCCAAACAATGCTGTTCCACAAAGCCTCGCTCACGGAGAGCTGGTGCTCTCAAAATACTTGTACCACATCTTCCAGAGGCTCAGTCTGATGCACTGTGTGTTTCCAAAAACAGAAACACTGGATCAAAGTGCCAGAGGAAAAAAGCCCACAGTATTTCCCCTCTATTATTCTCACAGAAATGACGAGCTATCAAACAGTGTCAACACCTCGGGAATATGTCAGCTGAGTTCCAAACTCTGTCCTGCAATAATTTGAATGAGTATGAAATACTGACAGTAAGCAACAGATGCCTATGTCTCTTCCCAGATTGTCTTTAGCACGAATTTCAAAATCATGTAAACTGAAACTGCAATGAAGCTTTAATATAAAAATCATTGCCTAAGACTTGTCCCTCCTTATGTCTTTTATAAGTACTGTCACAAAAGACTTGCATCACAATCTAAAGCAGGGAAGAAGAGTGGAATGGGACTGGCAGCAGCAGACCTTGAGATGGGTGCATGTAATTGGTCAGACTCTGTCGTTTCTGAATTTTGTTAACACTCATGGTTCCTGCAAAACCAGGAAAGACAGGATGCTACAACATATGCAAAATTAAGTAACAGGCTTTCCTGTCACATCCCAGTCTGTCTTTCTGCGGGGTTCATGGGATGCTAGCATGGAAAGGTCAGCAGCAGTGTTTCTGCTGCTGTTCAGATAGAGCTGTGTGGGGGCACGTTAAAGCAGCCAGCGTGCAGCACAGGGCACTCACCTCACACAAGATGACCAACACCTTCCAAGGGATAAGTGCAGCTATACCCATTTACAGCAGAATGGGCTCTCCCTGGAAGTGAAGTGAATCTTCAGTATGAGCCAAGGCCATTTCAAACACAGCCTACGGCACTTAAATGCTGAAATGTATTTTCAACAACTAGATCCAATATTCAAACCTCCACAGATTCGGGGACAAAGAAAGCGACCAGTGAGGTGAACCACCAAATAATTCTGAAGGATTTTGTTTTTTAAATCTGACTTTTCTTCTTGGACTGAGCAAACCAAAAAAAAACATTGTCAGGAAAACTTGCAGCCCAGCTGAACTGTGCAACTGAATCTCACTGGTTGGCTTGCTCTTGTTTAAATGCTAAGGAGGAAATCCTACCGCAGAAAAAGCACCTACAATCCACATTGCTCCTGGTGAGTGGTGCCTACACATCCTCAGAGCTTCTTTATCCACTGTGTCTGAGATCAGGCAAACAGTGCATCAGAATTCTGGGACTGCTGAGTCTGGAGCTTGGAGTAGTGACACCAGGACTCTTATGAGATTATTTCTGACATGATGACAGAGAAATATAAAGTAAAAAGTTAAAAATAGCTTGTGCAATAGCTAAAGTAGAACCATTTGAAATGCATGAGGTTCCTGCTGTCCCAAGAAACATCTGGTGCACTCGGCTATGCCTGTGCTTATATTCACTTCACATAACACCAAGTGCAGCACTTGGATCACCAACATTTCTGCAGGGACACCTCAGTCTATTTGCTACAGGATCTGCCCCCTGGAATCAGGTCTCAGTACCCAAAACCCAATACACAAGAGCAACAAGAAATTTTGTGAAAGTGGCTTAATTTTACTTCATTTTACAGGACCTTTTTGTAACTCTTACAGAGGGAGTTGAATTATGGGAAATAATTCTACAGCTTTTTGCATAAATAATCAGCCAAGATTTAATTGCCAGCAGTGGTGACATCTCCACTGCTCTAGTGATGATATTGCTTATTTTGATACCTTTGTCCACATATCCCACATCAAGTTTAGCAGAAGTATGATTCAGAGAAGAGATTTTCAAAGAGTTGATGAACTCTTCTAATTAAGTTAAATGTTAGGGCTGACTACAATCAGAGGAAGCAGGACTATGTGACAAGGACATGTTCCCTCCTCCTGCCAGAACTATGGCTAACACAGAAAATGTTAGAGTTGTCCATCTCTGTTCAACGTTTTTCCTGGACTCAAACATCTCTTGTCTTTTCATTCACTTCAGAAAATCATAGCTTCACGTAAAAGATCCTTCAGATTCTGGTGAGAGCTTCATGCAGACTAACACACCTTCCCTCTAACTTCCAGAAAACAGATAGGAATGGCAGTGGCATCACAGCACCTACTGCCCTTCATCCCTTGCTGGCCAAGATCACCTTCATTAAATTTTCAAGCCCACCATCACTACATTTCCGGGCTTATCATTTTAGCTATTCGCTTCCTCCGTGAAACTATGACTAAACGAGTGCCATGAATCCTATTCGTTAGACACTTATCTGCCAGGAACATGAAGAGAACTCACTTCCCCAGAACAACACAAGATAATAATCACTGCTGGAAGCAAATTTAGGAGGGAAGGATGTTACAGACCATTGGCAGTCCCCTGAGCCATCCCTGCAAAGATTTCTTTGTAGGAGAAACAATGGAGGAAACACAGACAGAAACAGTCAAGGACTGCACTTGTCAGATTAAGAGGATGCAGATAAGGACCTTTCTCCTTTTACAGGGTGAGACCACACAGACTGGTGGAGTTTTGAAAATATCTGTTGGAAGGAACTATTGATCCATATTGAAGGGGAGGGGCAGTGTTGGTGGGAAAGGGAAGGGTGGCTAAAAATAAAACAGTAATTCTATTCTTCAGTCAGAAAGAAAAAAGGGAAGATGTCTGTTCCTATTTTATTCACCAAATCAAAGACGGTGATTGATAATCAGAACAAAAGATCTGGTTTCTAATCTGCCCAGTCTTGCTTGCTGTAAAGCTACACCTGATCTGTCAGTAGCAGGGATGAAAATGATTGTTCTGTGACTTTGTTGGCATAATAAATACCAGTGTATACAGATGAGGATTTTCTTAGCATTGGCTATCTCAAATCATACCAGCTATACATATGACTATAAACACAGATGTTTTTGTTATTTTCTGTCTCCTTCTTGGAAACCCTGACTGTCTGCAAGGGATTGGGAGGAAAATAAGAGGGGCTGTGTGTCTTGTGAGACAGATGGAGGTAGAGCAGCACAGACACAAACTTAACATTTTATATTCTTGGTGCTTTTTGTTTCTTTTTTTTTTTAAAGGCTTTCAAGAGCTATGTATTTCCTTTCTGTGCCTCTGCCACAAGTACACAACCAGCCTTAAAAAGAAGGGAACTTGATTTTCTTTGAGCAACAAAATATTTTCCATCCTAAAGAAGAGCCTATATTCTTGTTTGTACCTTCAACATCTTTTTCTTTTCACTGCTTTCCTCCTCTCCCCTTCTGGCCTTTCCCTCTTGTGACCCTCTACCTGTTCTGTCTTGGTCTGGAGCCCTTGCAAAAAAAAAGACTGGACTGCCTTTAAAGGCCATTCTCAGTCAGAACAACACACATTTCATCAAGATTCACTGCCGCCCATGTTTCCACAAAAACTTCTAAATGCAATAAAAGCAGAGTCAAAAGACACATATTTCCTGTTGCTATTTAAAAGATGAAAGCAGAAAATAGCTCAAAATTAACCCCCCACTTCACCTCCAAGATGAGTGTTTTTAAAACACCCAAAGTATAACAGCAATAATAACAGAGAGATGCCATTGTTTCAAAGCTTTTATTTCCCTCATTCTTTTTTTTACTCTTTTCCTTTGTGTTTTGGCAGCTGTGAATAATTCTGCACCCTGGAATTGTTCTGCTGGCTATTAATGTCTGTGACCTTTTGCATCAACAACAGCTCTACTTTCCAGTCATTTCTGGAAGTGCTACCTAATATGAATTTAACATGACTGAGGCAGCCTCCTACACAAACACACACACACTCACCCCTTTCTGAGACATGCGGAAGTGTGCTTCATCCCATCCATATATAAACAAATTTCCCCTCATCAGAGAGGTTTATGCCTTGCAAATAGCTGCATTTCATGGCAATGGGGAACAACATCTGTATTACAACCTCCCCAAGTTCTTGTGGAGAAATAAAAGGGCTGATATTAGAGTGGGATGATTTCATTATATAAGAGAATAAGAACTCATTAAGTCTAAGACATTCTAGGGTTCTCCTTTGAGTTAGCTCTGCTGCTGCTTTTCCTTTTTAAGAGTGTGTAAAGAACCCACATATGATCAAATAGAGCATTCTCAAAATGCATGATCAAATGCATGCATACATCAAGAGAGTCTGTAGTCCCCTTTAGATTCATTTAATGAAAGAGGTTAATAGACTGGAGTCCAGTTAGCAACAGCACAGCACTGCTGCAACAGTCTGCTCTGATGGAAACTAGTATCATACAGACCTCTAACAAACTGGCTGGCTGATCAGGGAACCACAGCAATAAGGAACGCAGACATGATGTCCTTCTGGAAAAAAAACCCAAAAACCTGAATTGCTCCTTCCTATAATAAAGTCTTTTTTAAGATGGGAATAAGCCAGAGAACATTGTGAATGCAGGGGAACATTTCAGGATTCCTGAGAAATCCCTAATTCCAGGAAAGAAGTGATCCACACAGGAACTCATCTTCCAAAGTGGAAGATGACTGTGATTTCTCATACTGTGTATGTAGTACCTAGCACAATGATGAACCTTCATCTGGAAATTATTACAATACAAATTATGACTAATACAACTCAGAACTGTTGTTTTTAAATAACTCAGCTCCTTCCACTCATCTACTGCAGAGTCCAATTCACTTGGAAGTTAGTGATTGAGACTAGGCCAGGTAAGGAGCTATTGCTAACTAATAGCTGCTTGAGAGTCATATTCCAACTCCTGGGAACAAATACTGGAGTTATTCAAATCACCACCATAAACAGTTGCTCCTCTGTCATGTTGTACTGATAGGGAAAGGCCTGGATACCTCTGGTACCTCAGAAATATCAATCCATCCATATGGCTCGGTGTGCACTGGTTTGGCAGAGCAGCGTGGGGATATTAGCACATCTGCTGTCTGTCTTATGCTTGTTTAAGAGAGAGAAGCACAACTCTCTGCTGAGGCATTCATGAGAAATAACATACTGAAATTTAAAAAAAGAAAAACTTAAAAAATGCTAATTTGTTTTGCTGCATCCAATATGTTCTTGTCTCTTGTCTAAAACACCCATCTGGTCTAAAAACATACAGCACCTGTGTAAATTTTTATGTATTGATGCTTGAAGTGCTAAATATTCCTTGTTGTAAAAATAAGTCATGGATATTAAAGGGATTTTTTTTTTTTAATATACTCTCAAATCAATGTACCCCTGACTTCACCGTACACACATTTTCTGGATTCTCCAATGAAAGGGTTTTCACATAAAGGTGGGCATGCTCGACAGAGGAGAGAAAACAAAAAGATCAAAAGATGGACAAAAGACTTATCAGCCCACTTTAAATATCTCAGTGATAACTTTCTTTACAAACATCTAAGCTGAGCTCCTCCAGCTCTTTTCTGATGTAGAAAGACATTATTCTCCATCTTCCCGAAAGATAGTTAAGTCACAGAGCAAGGAAAGAAATTAAATACTGTAGAAATAGCCTACCAGATATACACCAACAAATCCCAGTTAGTAATGGTGCTAAAGAGGCATTTTTTCTGTCCCAAACAAGGGCTATGTCTCTTGGGTTTTTTTTCAGTGCTATGCTTTTAAATGTCAGAGAACTGCAGAACATTAGTATCTAAGTCTTACTTCTAATCTTCAGAATAAAAGGACGGCAAAGAAAGAACAAATTGTGTTGAGGTCACTGACATAACATCCTAGGCTAGGGAAACAAACTCAAACCGCACCCATTTGCTACCCTAAAGTCTGATTTTATAGCAGGACAGTAGTGCAAACATGTATATTTCCCAGCTGGCTAAAAATCAGTTTAAGATTCAATATTTGTTTTCAAAACTTAGCAGGAAATGCTACTGTGATGTATATGATTTGTGTTCTAATGTCTCAAAGCAAAATATACTTTGAGTTTTATTATTACCCAATTGTAATGACTGCATTAAGAAAGAGCCTGAGGTGTCTGTGAAGCCTGAAGTCTGCCAGGGTACATGAAGATACCTGCCATGGTTGGGAACAGGCTCAGGCTCCTACTTTAAACTCTGCCCATGGAGACCTTGGGATTCTCCACAGAACTTTGCCATATGTTAACATGATTATCCAGAATTCTACAATCAGAAAACACGTGAAGATTCCTCTCACATGGACTTGCAAGTCTTCTGCTGTTGTTCAGAAGGGGAGTAATCAATGAGTTATTTTTCCGCTGTGCTCTCAGGAGAAAAAGTTTTCAATTAACCCATCAAGTAAACCTGTGCAAGGTCAAGTAAGTCAAGAGTAGATGAAAGACCCAGAAAAATGCGGAAGAGTAAAAATCATCCTTAGTATCCTGCTCAACCAAGCTATTCCAATGCTGCCGTAGGATTTAAATAAATCAACTTAATCACTCTTCTTATTATCAATACAATTAATCTTTGAATTTCTGAGGCAGCTTCACTTTGTTACCTAGTATTTTTGTGACTTCATCTTCCTCATTTACTGATCTGTTATAAATTAAACACAGCTCGGGGAGCTGCCTGTTCTTAAAGATTCTTTGTTATGCAGTCTTTATCATTTCAAGTTTTGAAACGTGAAGTACACGTTAAAATCCAATTAGAATGACAAACGAATCATGAGAAAATCTAATGGGATAAAACAAATTTGAAAGCTTAAACAATTTCCAATTTACACTTATAGTGTATAATCTAATGTAGCTCACCTTGCCAAATGGCCCCATTAGCATTTAAACTTCAGAAGAACACCATATGCAGTGAAAGGATATTGATTACTACACGCCACTGGAAGGAAAATTAAAGCTAAGAAAGGTGTGACAGTTCTGGACGAGGTGTGATTGCAATCACCTTAATCCAGACTGAGAGACTAAGAAGGTCATCACTGGTTGGAGCTGGTTTCTCACTGGTAATGTATGTGCAAACCAAAATTATACCAGGTTCCTCTGTAAAGACCCCTGTAAATCCATTACAGAGAAGCAAACAAATTGCTCCATTTTATCTCTTCACCCATCTCTGAACAGACTCAACAGGACAAGGTAGGGAATCTTTTTGTGTGCAAGGCTCAGATGAGAAAAGGGAAAGATGTTGATTTGCTACAGCAAGAAGTCAAAAGTCTTTTTGTTTCAAGAGATGTTCGAAAAAGGAAGTAATAGAGGAGACAATTAGGTGGAAAGATAAGAAAGAGGGAAACAAAAAAAATTTAATGATTGCATTAAATAAGAGACATAAGACTGTGAAGTGAGTGTTGGACATGAGTTTAGTGCATTAAAAA
This sequence comes from Sclerurus mexicanus, assembly GCA_013396755.1. Taxonomy (NCBI): domain Eukaryota; kingdom Metazoa; phylum Chordata; class Aves; order Passeriformes; family Furnariidae; genus Sclerurus; species Sclerurus mexicanus. The sequence goes on from VWZF01006903.1 coordinate 1,555,210, forward strand.
ATTTTGTAGTCAATCTTCTGGGCAAAAGTGGGAAAGAGGGGGAGAAGCAAAGAGCAGAATAAGGTCAGAAAGGAGGACTGAAACATTAATGGGAGGGAAATGGGAGGGAATGAATGCCAAAAAGTAATTCAAGAGAATCAACCAAGGACTCACCTGCTGAAGTCAGACAGGCAAATATACAAATTTAGCACAGTCTAAGGGCTTTTTTCTGCTGCTGTAACTAGAAGCAGCTCTTTTTAACAATTCCACCACTACAGCTGTGGCTAAACATAAACACCTGCAATTTAAGTAGATGCAACATGACACGTGTATGAAGCACAGAATAGTCATTGGAATTTTAAATTTCAGGACACTGACAAATCAACTTTGCTCAGGGGTCAGCACCAGTGATGAGCAAACCTGACTAAGTTTAGATACAAGTTCTTAGATGGAGAGCAGAAGAATAAGGCTGCATATACTTTAACGTTATAAATCCTGTGAATGTTCATACATCTCCTGTGCACCCACTTTCAAAAGGTGGTACTACTGTCAGAAAGCTGCAAACATGCACAGAATACATTTCTCTCCCAAAAGGGAAAGAATAGAAAGGCATCAAAAGATCCAATAGGAAAAAACCTAAAAAAAAAAAAGTTGAAGAGGCAGAGTATTTATTTACTTGTTCCCCTGGCATAACAACATGGCACAAATATCCTGCAGGACAGTATGCAAGCTTCTGGGAACACATTAAACCATGGTTCTCCAAATTTTGCAACGAGTTGCTTAAGGGCAATGTCCCTAGCAGCCAATTGAGGCTGAACATCTGGAAGGTGAATGCTTGATTCATAGGTGGAGCCTGAAGCCCTTGCTGCAGGACACTGTAGAAATGGCAGATGACATTTTCATGCTCTGCTTCTGTAACACTCATTCCTGCCCTTTGAGGGGCTGCATTGTTAGCAGACCGTAAAGGTTGTGCCCAAGTGGATTTTGAATAGGATTTCCAGATCAATACTGGACCATTAGAACAAATTGCAGAATTAGTCCTGTGCAATTTTTTAAAACAACACCCCACACACACACACATCTCCCCCTCCCCCCCAAAAAAAGGCAATAGAAATCTCACGGATGCTTTTTATACAGAATTTAAATCACCTGGCATTTAGAAAACATACAATAAAATTGCATGATGCTTTCCCTTTCTGTGACTCTTCAAACTGTAAACTACTTTTGATAAAGATCCCACAGCCACAATGCAATCTAGCATGGCTGACAGTCTTAGCACATAAAAATGCTTTATCTCCATTGTGCAACTGAGCTGTCTTTGAAGAGTTGTCTGCAGGCTCAGAATTTAAACAGCTGAGGGGTCAAGGAATCTGATGTGCTGGTGAAGGGTGTGCACAAGTGTTTGTGCTCACATAACTGCGCATCATTAGAAATGTTAAAGGCTATTGCACAGTGGAATTATTGTGCTGTAGAAAAGGAGAGCTGTACAAAGAAAGCTCCTGTCCAAACCATGATTCCTAAATGAACAATCAAACCCAACTGCCATTGAGTTCCTATTGGTAACTGTAGGAAAAACTTGGAAATAACTGAAGATTTTCTTCCAGCTACTGCACTCCTCTCTTTGCTAAGACCTCTAAGCTTAATATGACCTTCCTGCCATAGCAAGAACACAAAATACCTGACTCGTGCCCCATGCACAATGTGTATGGGAGTCCATATCCCATCTGTCCTGGTCACTCTGCTATCACACAAGTTCATTTCTACCTTGGCATGACAAATTAGGAAGATTGAAAAATGTGATAAAACTTGCGTAACAAAGTGCATGTGATTTTGGAAATGAGTTATTTTTCTGTTTCTCCAGTGTTTTCTTCCAATTTTTTTCAGCAATTATGTATAACCAGTGAGGAGATGGCAAGAAGGCTCTTACTTTTTTTTTAAATTGCTGCTTTCAAAGTCAGTTTCTACCACCTTTTTTCCCCCCTTTACTCTTATGTTTAGGTTCTGTCACAAAATATTGCAGAGAACTGAGAACAACTGCAAGCAGCCAGTCAGTAAGATGGTGACTGCCACACCCTGGAGTGCCTTGCCTAGCAATTTTGTGAACAACATTTTGAAGATTCTTGAAGGCATATGTAAATCAGTGCATGTCCCATACATGACTTGCCTAATCACATATTAAAAGCATTTCTGCATCTTTGCACCACTGAAGTCTGTAATTTATGTGACAATTCTAAGTCAAAATCTCATAAATGTCACTTACCAAGTTTCAGATCCAAGAATGCAGAGTTTTCAAAATAGAATCTGAGATGTTCAAAAGGATTTTGTAATTAACCTTTATAAAAGATGAGATGGGAACAACTTATTTATTCAAGGCAAGCATTATATGTCATTGCTGCAGTTCACTTTTGTGAATTCCTGGAAATATGACTCTACATATGCCTGCATGCAAGAGAAGGACTGTTATGGTTATTTTCACATCTCTTTGTAGATAATGTCTGAATATGGCTGAGCCTGAAACACCCAGTAAATATGAAGTCATGTACCTGAGAGAAATATACAGACATGTTTGCCTATGAGGAGCATTCCTTATACACCTCTGTTACCAGCTATCAGTATGGCTTACTTAATTTGGCAGTGCTTCCAGCACCGGAGAGCTTCTGCTCCAGCTGCCTCATGGGACACACGTATTCTGCAGCTGTTCAGTGTAAGCCATCCAAACAGATGTTCCTCACATTCCTGGGTTTTCTCGTCCTGTTCAGAAATGTTACCCTTAGGTTCTATTTGCAGAAATCAGGTGATTTATGAGAAGAAATTTTGCTCCTGCCCGTTTGTATCCCTTGCAGTGAGTAACAGTCAAGGCATCGTCCCAGGAGGTTGACATAAGAAAGGGAAGAGAAGGGAGGAATACCAGTAATTTGACCTCACATGAGCACTTGAAATTCTTCACTGCACAAGCAGAAAATCTATAATTTTGTACAAAATGTCTCAAAAATAGGACCTGGAGCTTCAACAGGAATGATTCCATAAAGCAGCATAGGTTTTGTTTTTACCTGCTAGGTTTTGTGTTTCTGACAGGGACAGCTGCATCACGTGTATTAGGGAGCTTTCAATCTGTGCTTGTTTTCTAGTAAACATCTGATTAAACTACTGGGAAAGCCAGGGTGAAAGGATTAATAAAGCTGCTTAGTACTGTCAGCTTTGTAGTGAGATAAAGGGAATTCCAAGGAACAACGAAGTAAATTAAATGAGTGGTAACACAAATAGTAGAAGTAGCTGACTACATATTCATTTAAGTATTCAAGGTATTGTAGAGGTGGATTTTGCACTGCTGATTGGCAAAGTTAAGTGTTTGATTGACTGACTGGTGTTTGCCTGAATCTTTTGACAGCTGAAATGTCTCAGGGCATTTGTTTAAGTTACTCAGAAGGTAAAACCTTTCTAAGCCCATTAAAGAGCATAGAGCATATCAGCATTTCACTCTAATTCAGAGTGTCTAGTCATTGGGTCAGCTACAAACACCACATCGCAGCAAAAAGTAAAAGCTCTAAATAAACTCCTCATTCGTGACCCTTACGATAACACACTAGTACCTTTCCAAAGGATCTTGCATACTGTTGCCTCCTAGCACTCTCTCCTTGTGCTGAATTTCATCCTGCTTTCTATGGCCTTGTTTTGAATGTTGCAAGTCATTATCCAAAGGAATGTTATCCACAGTTTGTTTTACTTATCTGCAACAACAGTGTTTATGTTTTGAAAAGTTCTCTCCACACTCAGTATGAAAAGCTGAATGAAGTCACAGCTTTCAAATGAGCCTGGTGGACTTAGTACTACATTTTAGATCTAATTTTCCAAGCAGTAAGTTTGGCCTTTAATCTTCACTGTTGAATTACTCCAAATTCAATCCAAATATAAGCTTTTGTGTGTTGCTTTGAGTTTACCTTTTTCTTTTCAGAGACTTTTCTCTACATTATGTTTACGTGAGTCATTATAAGATTAGTGGCATTTTCTGGGTTTTATTAGAAGATCCCTAGAAAGTTTAACTGCCCTTGTAACTTCTGAATGAGATAAAGAACAGCCTGCCTATTATCTTTGTATTGTCTATTCTCTGGCATGACCTTATCTCGTGATGCTACAAGAAAACATTTATAGGCATTATTTCCAGATCTACTCCTTTCTCAGACCCAAACAGAAGATCTATACCTCTCAAGCATCCAGCAAAGGTGTTTAGGTAATAAGAAATACTCTATATTGTGAGATAAGCTTCTTAGTGAAACTTTTCAACAAACTAAGCTTTCACATGTGGCTTTTTGATGTGACAGACAAAAGAGGTCTTGCTTTTCGATCTACTCAGTTGGTATCTCAGAATCTGAGCGGATGTGTTCTCCTGGGTATTTCTGAAGATGCCCGGAGCTGCTCAGCTTACTGCTGCCTCACAGCTGGGGATACAACCACACATCAGCTTTTTGCCTAACCCAATGTCAGTCACTATAGTTCTAGCCAAATAGCAAATCCATCTATCCATCCATCCATCCTTAAATGTTTTTTACTCTAAATTTTTTAATATTAACAGCACTGGTTTGGGCAGTAACAAAAGACTGTTTGTTAGCTCTGAGGGGGAAGTATGCATTGCCATCTCAGACAAGCTCACATGCTGACATCTCACTGCAGCCTGCTTTACCTTCCTTCCCTTTCTGACAGACAGGATTGTACTACTTTGAGAAGACAAAATGACACTTGCTTCAAAGGAACAGGTCCTACTATATGTACTATTCAGAATCCTTTGCAATTAGTCTAATCAGTGACTTTGGGCTGATACAGATCAGTTGATTCTCTAATGCAGTCTGCTTAATACTTTTGAATTTCTTTTCAGAAAACAGAGGGCATTTGGACCCAAAACACTGAACCCATAATATGATGGGTATGTGGCATCCCCCAAAAATAAACTCAAAGAGTTGCAGCTGGGTTTTTAAATTTTTTTAGGATAATATATATTTTTCTTTCTGTGGCTCAAATTGTGCATGTTCTAGACTCAGAGCACCACAAGTCTTTTACTGGGCTCGCATGTGGCAACACTGGGTCCCAAGAGCCTCAGAAATCCACTGGAGGATTACTAAGACTACCAAGATCAGTGGGGTGATGTGCTCTTTAATTTCCTAGACGTAGATAAAAGACCTTGTCCATGGAGACACACTCTAGCGGCGAGTGCTGTCCCAGCACAGCATGGAAATTACGGAGTTCAGCAGGGTGGTTACAGGGGAAGGGAGGATAGTTTGGCAGAATGCTGACCCAGCCATGCAGGACATCTTCTGACAAGGTATCTAAATCATAGCAATTTGTGAAACCAACAGAGCCCAGATGAATGGCAGGGGTGAGATTTATAGAAGCTCCTTGCAATTCTGCAGCAACAAGCCCTTTGAAAACACAGTGAAGGGTGAAGAGGGGAATGCAATGAAGGAGAGAAGAAAAGCTGCGCAAACAGTTGTGTGTCCTGTAGAAACAGAAGGGAAGTGTAGGGAAGAGAGTATTCTTTCTTTCACATGGATTTATTCTTCATTTAAAATTCATTATATTCCTTTTCAGAAGCCCTTCTCTACAGCTTCTTAAATTTCATCTGGGGAAGTGTTCTTTCCATTGGAAGATTTTCAGGCCAATGAAGTCAAGCTACAGTCTAGATCAGCCCCAGACTGTGTCTCCAGCACCATATTCTATTGTCAAAGTAACCGAACTATTCTGGATTCCAGTTTTCTTTTTACAGCAAACCGCTTCCTTTCCCTCCTCTAAAGAATTCCCCAAAAGAGACAGAACATCTTTTCACTACTTCATATGACCCACTGCAGAAAGGAAAAAGAGGCACAAGAATGGTGAATTTCATCTGTGTCTGTTTGGTAGCCTCAGTAAATTGGCAATCTCTAGTTGTTTTCAGGATGGAACAACCTACTTTTCTCAACTCTTTGTTATGAATTTCATTTGGAAACATTCCCAAAAGAATCCAGGCAACACAAGTTGCCATCTGCACAAGTTCACTATTTCACCTATGGCAGTGTGAGAGAAAGGACCCCAATACCATTGCAGAGTGTCACTGAAATAAAAAGGCTCCTCACACAGACAGAAAGGTCACATACACATTTCTGACTTCAGGGCTGGGGCTCTATTCTGTACGAAATCTTTCCAAACATGCTGCAAGACAATTGGAAATTGTAGGTAAAGAAATGCAAAAATGAAAGAGAATTTACCCACAGTAAAGATCCCATGCATTTCTGTCTTGATCCTCTTCCCATGGATGTGGTGCTCAGTACTATTCTGTTTTTATCAATTCCAAAAAATCTCGGTAAAATCTCAGAGGAACTAACACAGGCAGGATTCCTGGTAAAACATCACCCATCAGTCCCTGCTTGAAAAAAAGGAAAAATGTGAGTTGCGGTTCATAGCTCAGATATAAAACCAGTAAAAACTAAAACAACTCATGAAAGCAGGAGAGGAAACTGCACAGGTTTTTGTGGCCATCAGCTAGAGCACCTTTGGCATTCACCCAGAATGTCCAGGGCAGTGAACTGCATTTCTCTTCAAGCTGCCTATTAGATTCATTGCTCCTGAAGGAGAATAGACACAGTTTTGTTGTCTCTCTGATAAGGCAGGTTTAACCATGTAAGTGATGCTGACAGCAGAACTCTCTTGGAGAGCAGAGGCTGCTAGACCAGGCTGCTGCTCCTTGATAAAAACACAATGAGTTGATTTGGATTGTGAACTTGCTTTTGTTTTTACTTTCCAGGACCTCTATTTATAGAGGAAATGTGGACTTAATTCTGTCCTCTATGTAATCTAAAAAGCTTCCAACTCTTTGATATCATAGTTTGTGTGTGTTAGAAAAGGCAGTGATGATGGAAGAGTGAAAGAGCTTTTCCATTCAATACCTTCAAATCTGTGAATTCTTATTCAAATAAGATCACAAGAACAGCAAGAAACATCTTGTAAATGTGTATGCCATTAAAAGAGCCTCTAGGTTTCATTATGCAGCCTACATCTGAGTCAGCACCACTTCCTTTTGATAACTTCCCTGCTATCTGAAAAAAATTCCACTGTATTAGCCTGCAAAAAATAATATGAAATATAGTACATTTTGTCCAGTAAACATGCAGAACAAAAGTATCATTGCAACAGCACCACTGTTTCCCAAGCCTGAAACACAGCTGAAGGTTCTTTATCATTCTATCTTGTAGTGTTTGCAGCTGCGAGAAGAATAACCTGGATAATAAGGATGTGATAACATTACAGAAACCTGCTGATAGCAGAGCAGCTCCTCTGACATCCAATTTATTCCATGTGGCTCAATCATTATTCCTTATTTCTCTGCTGCAAGATTTATTAAACATTGTATTAGACTTTGCAATAAAATAAAGTAATTAATGAAAGCCAAACATTTCACTTGGCACAACAGAAAAAAAATCCCAACAGATTCTGGGGTCCTGTTTATTTCAATCCACAGTTCACAATTTCACTTTTATCTTCTGACATTCAGTTAACATAAACAGCATTTCTGGATTTCCTGCTGTATCATATTACTCTCCCTCCATGCACAGATGACTAACCATACCCAGTCTTTATACGATTCTCTGAGTAACATTTCTCTATAAAGAAATGCTCAGATTTCCTTAGAGCCTCTGAACAGTTCAAGGAGAGAAAGGTTCTCCCCACCTCAAGCACTAGGTAAAATGGCACATAAAGAAGTTAAATCTGTGTGCAAAATACCCTTTTCATCTTGCACAATGGTTAAAGTTTTGGAAAGTTGTCCAATTTTGAAAAACAGTGAAACATGACTATCACAAAAATGGTTTGAACTCAATATACAAAGATAAGAAAATACATTTCTGGGTCAGTCACAGTATTCTGGACTCCTTATGTTTGTGTGTTATTTTCCTACTTTTGAGAAGCTTTGTTTTTTAACTATAATTGTCTGTCATCTCAAAATAAAGGAAGACAGCAGATCTGAAACCCAGAAATGCTTGGTTTAGAAAACACTCAAACTATGGTTTCTAGTAAATTTAATCAAAATGTAAGGGGTGGGGGGGGACGGGACAGGGGAACAAAAAACAAACAAAAAAAAGAAAAACAAACTGGCCATAATAAAAGTTCTCTTCCAAAAGTTACAAATCCAAAGAAACACTCTCGCCCCAAATCCTACCATTTCCCATCCAAGGGAAATGTGCTCCATGCCAGTATTAAACCTAAGAAAAGGTTTTTCTTCTTCCATTGGTGTCTCAGTGATAAGGGCTGTCATATTGTTACTGACCCACCTTAGAAATAGAGCATGAGCTAAGGCAGGGTATGGGATGTATTACGCTCACACCTAATCTCAGGTGTATTTCCTCATAAAGAAGATATCCAGAAGACAGGCACTCCCCCAGGATCCTTCCTCAGGCAACAGTGTGTTTTCTGCTCCTGGTGGAGAGGCTTCCAAGGGCTGTAATTCACTCCAGCTCTTATCCCCTGCCTTCCCAACTCCTTGAGGACTGTTCCTCACTAACAGACATGCCCTGCTCTCACTGCTGGCTCCAGCAGCAACTTTTTGGAATAAGACAAGACAAATCAGCTTCCCATACTGAGCAACCACTTGCATGCAGGGGCACTCAAATACTCACCCACCCATCCACCAGAGACATAATACCCCCACAACACAGTGGGCAGAGTGACACAGATACGTGGGCTCCTTTTCATGACCAGGAAAAAAACTCTCTGTTTACAGACAGAAAACTTCTCTTGAATTAATAAAATGCCCGATAACTTTGTTCTCGTAAAAGAGGTAAGTAAGGGGGAATAAGATATATAAAGAACCATGTTGGCACTGCAAGGTAATAGATATATATATATATAGGAATCAAGACTGTTGGCTTTATAGCACCATTATATCCGTGATTCATATTTTGGCTAGATTGTTCAATGGCCAGTTTGAGAAACAGGGCTTCCTGGGCTTCAAGGTTGTTTCTCTGCCTGGAGACGGCCTCTCACAATCGTTCTGCAAAATCTAAGAATGGTTCGGTGGGCCCTTGTTGGATTTTGGTAAACAAGGGTGTGGGAACAGATGACTCAGCCACCACTTTCATTACCTGCAATGCCAGGTTTTTAGAAAGGGTTAATTCATTTAGGAGGATCCTGGTCTGCACCTGATTGGAAATACCCAGGCCATCTCCAAACAACACATTAACAGTATCAAGCACAGGGATGCTGGTGCTGGAAAAGAGATCCTCTGCATGCTTATGTATAAGGCGCCTCCATTCATTTTCAAACAATGTCACTTGCACAGAGGTCAGTAGGGCTTTGACTAGGGATTTGATATCGTTTGGTGTAAAAACATAGGCTGAGAACAAGGAATTCAATAGGCCAATAACATAGGGCGTATTAAGTCCGTAATCAACTACTGCCTTCTTTGCATCGTTCAAGACTGGGAAAGGTGTTGGTTCCCACACAGGTGGCCCATTAGACTGGCTAAAAAGGGGGAAGGCTTTAACGAATTCCAAGTCCTTTACAGTCCCAGCCTGTTGCTCAGCCTTGGCCCGCCAGCTCTGACCAGCGTCAAAGCCAGTGTGGCCCAGTCCCTGGGCGCCGCCACCTTGGCTCTGTGAGGGGAAGGGGGGCTGTTGGGGTGGGAGCAGCCATTTTGTGTTTGTGAGGGCGAAGGAGGGGCGCCATTTTGGGTCGGTGGTGAATATACTTAAAGTCCTAAAATTGGGTGTTCTTTGCCTCTCTCTCGTCCTGACACCGATCGTGTGGTTCAACCACCATCCATTGCTATCCCCTCCTCAAAAGTAACCAATTTTCTCTCTCCATTTTCGATAACACTTCCAAAATAAAACACCACGATACAGTTGCCTGTGACACTAGGGGATACTGGTGCTGCGTGGCTTGCCATAATCTAAGTCCTAATTTGTTCTAATCCACATATGTACTGTTGAAAGGGATAACAATTGTTTTTGGAAATCCATTTTACAAGTGCTTTCAGGAAGGCTTTGTCAATAGGGTGACTGTGAAGGTGAATTAGATTCTTCAGACGACTGTAGCTCTCCCACTCCTTTTTTGAAAGGGATGCTCCCATGGATTGGGTGAAATAAAAGAAAATAAAATCTGAGAAAAACTGCGGGGTGGGGAATGCAACTTCAGAGCTGTGGGCCTACCTCGTCCAGTGGGCAGGTCGAGGGATCCCGGCTGCTGAACTGTGGATGGCCATCCGAGCGGGGAGCCGAAACCATTCCATTGCTTGAGCCTGAAGACCGCTGGGGAAACTTCTACACGGTAGGAGCCTTTGTCCAGTGTCCCTGTTTGGGCACCAGGTTTGACAGTGGTTGACCAAAAAATGCGGACTCTGCACACCCCGCAGGGCGTGGGGTGAAATGGCGACCAGCCTCTCCTGAGGGGCGGGCGGGTTTATATAGGGGCTCTGAGGGAAGGTTCTAGAACCGGGCTGTGATTGGACAGAGGGCTGGGGTATGCAAATCAGGGGGAGGGCTGACCAATGGGCGGCAAAGGCGGGAACTGAGGGCCAATAGTAATAGTGGGCCAATGGGGAGCCAGGGTTGGGGCGAAAGGCGGGAAAACCATGAGGGGAAGAAGACAAGATGGAGGAGAGCCGGGAAGGAAACTACGAGAGGAACAACCGTGAGGGGAGAAACTGGGAAGGGGGTGACAATAAAGCTTTAGAATCAAAAACCACACTAAAACACAGAACCTTCAAGCTTGAACCACAAAAGTCTCCAGCCTGGCAGATGTGTCTGAGTCTGGGAGGTCTGTGTCGCCGTCATCCTCGTAGGTCCTCCTTCTGAAATGCTCTTTCCATCCTTCATACGTCATGCCTTCTCCCACAAATAAGGGGGAATAAGAAATATAAAGAGCCATGTTGGTGCTACAAAGTAATATATATATATAGGAATCAAGACTGTTGGTTTTATAGCATCCTTATATCTGTGCTTCATATTTTGGTGTTAAATACCACTCCTTTTTCATTATGACAGTACATGCCAGCTGGTGATTGATTTGGTGCTGAAAGCTACTTACACAAGAAATACTCTTCCTTGTGAAAGAGCCATTAGAGCCCTTTTACTAAATAATACCTGGTGAGAAACTCTTTCCAGACACAGAATAGTTCCTATAGGGTGGAAAATACACAACAAGTTGCCATTTCTCTTTCTAGCACCTATATAAAAATAAGAAAATGGTTGTATTCTACCCAGAACTACCGATGTGCAGATGATCCATTGTCACTTTAGCTTCAATCACAGAGAAAAGGAATGGTGTCCTTTAGTGAGTAACATTATGGCTTCTTCCCATAGGTTCCCTCAGGTTACTTCTCAGAGGCAACCCAAGAAGACAGAGACCAAGACTGATCTCTCAGTTAAGAGAACAGAAGTAATGAAAGTGAAAGTGGACATGGCTACAGGGAAGATAGGAGTGTTGGAGTATTCCTAACCTGCTGGAGAATATCTGTATATATCTGAACGGGTAAAAATCACTCACTGCTCCAAGCAGAAATATGTACATGACAGACCTCCAGGTAAGTTAGTCACAGCAGTCCAGACTGAAGTCCTAAGTCTTTCTTCCCTTCAAACCTGAATTGGTTTGTTGCTCAGAGATCTGCAAATCACTTGGGTTTAGATACACCTCAGAAGAATCACAGATGTGACAGGTTCTGAGACTGAACATTGAACAGATTAGACCATACCCCACACAAGTCAACCTTGCACTGCCAGACAGTGCAAAGTTTTGTCAAAGGCTTTCCCACCTTCCAGGGAAATCTAAGTTCACTTAGAGGGAGAGTAATCTCATTGACAGGTGAAGGGTATGACTGGGAAACATCTGGCAGTTTAACTTCCTAAACTGTGATCCTTTTAAGGACCACAAAGCTCAGGAGAGAAAATCATGTTTAAAAATTTGTTCAACAATGGCCTGAATCAGAAATACTTCCATGAACCATGAACTGATGGCCTTAAACCCTGAAGAAGTCTTGAAGGTGAGTTCCTTGTCATACTTAACACCTGCTGACATTGATGTGACAGAAAATTATTTATGTAAATGCTGTCCATATTGTGTGTACATACTCAGGTGCCTTTCTGCATTGATGGAAATCCTGATGTCAGCTGGAGAGTTCAAAGACCTATTTTCTGGGATTTTACAGGCAGCAAGTATTTTTCTAAGCCCTGACACCATTTGTAAAGACATCATTACTCACCCTCTGGCTGATTTCCTAAGGTGGTATCATGACACTACACTTCATTCAATGTCAGTTCTAAAGCAGGCTCCCTTTGGGGATCCTAAGAAGCCATACAGCCTGGATTACACGATCTTGGAGCGGTCTTGCAAGAAGTATAAGAGCACCTGCTCTTTTAATCAGGGCCACAGTCAGCAGTAACTAAATAGGCAAAACCAGGAAAAAAAGTAAATGTGAAGCTAGAAGGCAAGCTACAGAAATCAAACTGAAGCTTCAAAGACACAGCTGGGAATAAGAAGAAATAAATTCATTTTGGGAATCTATTGTGGTGTCAGACTGTATGAAGTTTCTTTTCTTGGTGTCCCACAATACTAGGACTTTGGCGCTTTTAATTTTAACTTAGCAATATTAGTAGGTCCTGAGAACATGTTTTTCATTGATTTCTCTGGAACAGCCTCAATGGCAAAGACCCTGTCACTCTTTTATTGAAATTCATTATATGCGTTTCTCTTCATGGTAGTTCGCTTTTGCAGAAGGGGAATTGAGCTACTCTGGCTTATCCCCAGGACACACAATAGTGGATGGAAATAACACCCAGGCTTTGTAAAAGTTCTTAGTACAATTACTTTTTGCTGGAGGCAATGAAAGAATCGATAAAATGCGGGGATTTGGTGTGAAAATCGTTCATTTCTTGGCCTGGATCACTCCTTTTGGATTTTCAGTTCACTGTGGAGGTGGAAATAATTGGGGGAAGTCATGTGAAGTCTACACGGACTGAAAAAAAAAAATTAAAAAAAAAAATCACAATTTGGCACAGAAGTACCAAGCCTCTGAAAGAAACAAGATTTGTAAATCAAGCCGATTGGGAGCCACATATTTCTAACACTCATAATCAAAGACAGGGATCCAATCATTCATAACTAACTTTCAACATTAACCAAACATTTTAAGTCTTGTTTCATACTTTCTTCAAGACTGACATCTGTTTCCATGGGTAAGAAAAAAACACTAGTCTTGCTCTAAAAATGACAATGTTTTCCTGCTTTTCTTAAGATGAAAATATTTAATTTTGGGGAAAAAAAACCCCAACAAAGTAATCTGGTAAGCACTAAGTTTCCTCATGCATCAATTCTGCAAAACTTCAATTTCACAGTTTTAGAACTTGGGGCTTGGAAAGAGGAAATGAGTCCAGCGCTCAATAGAGACTGCTTTAGATATTCTTGCTTTAGGATATTCTGCTGCTACAGGGACTCCAACAAACCTATGGCAAATACAGATGGCCCTAATATTTAAGAGAGGAAGAATTTTGAAGCACAAGTTCTTAACCTTTTCCACACAAGAATCAAGACAGAAAAGTTTCCTTTTGGCAGCAGAACTGCATGATGAATAATTTGTAAACTTTTTAAGTCAGAATATGTTTGAGGACATGTTCTGCCCATAGTCATGTGGTGGTTTAAACCCAAGCCTGAGTTTAAGGGGAAGCTCTGCCTCTCTCCCAGATCCTGGTGCTTGCGGCAGCTGTCACCTGTTAGCTGAAAACTAAACTTAGGACATGAAAACAAAATACTGATCTCCAGCTGGGTCATCTCCCTGGATGCTCTACAGAAGGGCCCAGTTTGTATCACTGTCTCAGACGTAAATGGGAGTGAGATCAACAAACCCCTCCAGACTCAGAGAAAGCCTCTCCTTATCCCCAAAAAGTGCAATCAGTGTGTGGTGCAAGATGAACACAAATATTATGACCATTAAATCTATCAAACTTATATCACTCTAATTCTGTTTGCCAACAGCACCTTGATCCTCCCTTCCCAGAAACACAGCATTCCATGTTGAACCTGGGAAGCATTCAGACTGCAATGGCAATTCCCTTCATGTCACTACAGAGGAAAAAAATGAGCAGCAGTCTTAGGCAGCTCTTGCCTTCATATTCTTTGCCAAAACTTCAAAGCAAAGAAAACCTTAAATACCTGTTTGTTCTTGGTGCTGCTGCATGTTTTCACTCTTGGTTCTCTCACAAGGGTGAATAACACAAGATGTGAACTCACGGAGCAATCAGGAAAAGTGGTTACTTTCTTCAGTTTTGGGGTTTTTTTTTCTGGATTAGGAAATCATATATTCTACTGGCTTTGGCTGAGAGACAGTGTCAGCCCCACTCTCTTTTTGTTGGCCCAGCAGATCTATCAGTTATTTTGCTACCATTATCAGTTCATGAGGGAAAGACTCACTATTGCATATACTGAGGAGATGTAATTTTCCCTGACCTCGGTGATTACAGGGCTTCAGCCTGAAAACACGTTTTGACAAATCTTGCCTAACAAAATTTGTTTGAATATTAATTGAGATTTCATACAAAACTGAGCTGTTCTAATTTGTTCATTATTTTTGCAAGACAGTTTTGGGATGGGTCTTTGACATTTGACCAAAATGACTCCTTAAATTATGGTCTTATATTTGTAGTACTCTTGTAACAGATAATTTACAAAATGTAATGTACAAACAAGAATGGCATGTCTACAGTTATTGTTGCAAACTTGGAATAAAAAGGAAATCAGAATTCTAAGGTGCATCTCAGTAGCTCCATAATCACATTTGGGCATGATAATAAAGGTTGATGGATTCTTTGATACTCAGTGGTATTCCCCAGTGACACGAAGCAGAAAATACATGACATTTTGCTAATTAACTTGAGCACTTCATATCATAATACGAGTAACTAAACATTAAACATGCTATTAATATTCTCTGAGAATTCAATATATGAAAATGACTGAAAGTGTTTCCAAGCATACTTTAAAGGCAAAGACCAGTTTGTTATAGCCTAGATACTAAGACTGTATTACACAACTGTAGTGGTGCCTTTCACACTGAGACCATGGTCCAGAAAACCCCAATCTGGGCAGGGGGCTGAGCCCTGTGAATATCAGCACCATTGGGACCCCCTTCCAGAAACGACACTGTTCTTGGGCAAATGGTAGGGGAATATATATCTGAAAGAGCAGATTTTTTAGTAATAGATATGGCTTCATATGAACTTTAATTTGCCTGTTTTCAATTAGCTTGTTTATATTACCATGCATACTAATTTGAAATTGTGGTTTAGACACATTTAAATAGCATTTGCTAATTAGTAAATCAGAACCTGGCAAATCAGATGCAAATTACTGGTTTATATACACAATGGGAACGCTCTTGGCTCTGTTTTTCCAGCATGCCATTTAACTCAAGAGATCTGAAAGAGCACAGGATGCAAATCTCCCTTCACAGCATAGCTGGGGTAGGGATTTGCTCGGTTAGTCAGTTGTTTCAACAATTAAATGAGCCACTTTTAGCTCAAGTCAAAAGGTTATACTTTAGGAGAAACCATTTTTCTGTCACAAAAATACATAAAAAAATTATGACAGATAACATGATAAATCCATCAACACTCAAACTTCTGAGGAGAAAGAGAGGCAGATTATCAGCCTTGGCCTTGCTGGCGCTGCCTCAGCTGTCAGCCACTGTGCCTCACCAAAATACAGCAATGAATCTTGGCCAGGAGATTTCATAGTTGCTTTGTCCCTAAATACAAATACCACTTGTCCTTCCAAACATGGCCAGTATGCTTCCATCTTCAAAATGCTTTGTGTTTAATAAATGTTAGGCACAAATGGGCAGTAAATTCAGAATTGTCTTTTCACCTTATTCTGAGACACAGTTCTGAAAAATGTAAGTAATGCAGGAATTATGTCATTTTTAGTTTTTTCCTTATGCCCATGAAAAGTGGGAATGAAGTACAAGCAAACCACATCCACCCACTATGTACTATGGACCTATCCATAAAGAACAGAAAGTTTCCAAAGTTTTGTTTGGAATTCTAATGTTAACACTGGCGAGATTTGAATTGTGATTGCAAGAAGAACCCCTTATTGGTCTTGGATGTGTCACACAGCCAATTCCATCCTAAAGTTTCAGTGTGTGCTCTGACCTGCATGTTGTACCTGACCGTGGTGGGGGGTTTACCTGTGAGAAACACCCCTGACCTCCCACACGAAAGACAAAGGTTCTTTCACTGAGCAGACTCGGGACAGCAAAAGCATTGGTACTTTCTGCGTGAAAGGTGGGTCTCAACAACAAACCGGCTTTGAGCAACCTTACACTGACCTGTGTGATAGCCAAGTCTGGAGAACAGCCAGATGAAGACTCTCTAGATGCCATCAGTTGCAACAAATTGACTCTAGTGGCTTCTTTGGCACTTAGCTCACATATGGGGTTTTGCACTGTGGACTCCAAAAGTCAGAGGTGCTGAACCTCACCCAGTGTGTGTGCACTGTGCAGCCAGGGCACCACACACTGCCTGCACTGGGTGTTCTCTAGAGACTTCCCATGGTGAGCAAATTCACCTTGCTCGACTCCTGCCGCTGGACAAAAGCTGAACCAGCTCCAGGAGGGCCCTTAGAAAAGAAAGAAAAAGAAGCATTAAATATTTCTCCAGATTGGAAACACATCGTTTATTTCCATCAACAAATCCAAGTCTTGTTTTGAGTTATATGTGTATTAAAGACTGAGATGAGTGTTTCAAATTTCAGTATTACTTCTTTACTTTTTCAACAGCCATTCTGTATCTTTTTTCAAGGACAGGCAACTGCTGGCAGGGAAATATTTCAAAGAGTTGCGTGGCAATTAAAGACATCACACTTACTTGCTAAGGCTACTCACTTTTTACAGTCTCAGGCAAACCAAATGTAAGCCAATCATTTAATTTTCAGTTGCTCACATGTTACTCACACAAGGATAAGCTCCCTGAAGAGTATCCATTGAGCTTTTAGTTTTAAAATGTCCAAGATACTGATCTCAGATCTAGCCTCAAGGCCTTTCCCTCAGTGGTTGTCAAAATAAAGTCTGACAGGATTCCACCTGAAATTGACTGTGTTTCAGCAAAATTCAGGACATATCACACTACAGAGGAGATAACCTTGGAAAATTCCCTTGTTTCAGGGTAAGAGAGGCCACTTTCCCTTCACATTTAGAAACTGACCGCCTAAAAAGGGACTAGGTCATGTGCAATTGTGCATATTATTTTAACAGATTGTGTTCGCAGCAGGAGGGATCTTCTTGTTTTTAAAATAAATTCTTAACAGCTTCATTTGGGGCCACCTACAGACCAGATTTCATGCAAAACCAAGAGTCCCTGTTGGAAAGGGGAAACAAGGGAGCTGTGAAGAGCAATAACTAAGTAACCAACTCTAAGATGTGGGGATCAAAACCTGCTAAACTTTACAAAGGAAACAACACAAAACAAGAGAGCTGATAAAAGGGAAGGGAATGATTCTTTTCAAACACATGGCAAATACATTTGCGGAAAGCCCTGCCTGCTGCTGGGACTCCCTGCAGTACAGGGAGTCTTCCTAAATGTAGCTACGACTTTAAAAGGACAGGGATATTCCCACATAAAAGGTGTCTGTGCAGATTTTTTTTTCCTCTTTCCAAAGTAGAAAGTAGCACTGATGTTTTTGAAAATTTGTGTAAGATGAGGCAGCTGAGTACACACTGACAAACCCCGAGTGAAATTTTAGGGACTGACTTACATGTTATTCCCTTCTGCCTGAATCTTTTGAGTCCTGCCAAAGTCAGGGGTGTTTGTACACATACCTCGGGCTTTCTAGGGCTAGGGACTTGCTGAAACATGAGCCTGCCCCTGTTGCACATGTCACTTCAGCATTTTAAGTCAGTTCTTAAAAGGGAACATCCAAATCAACATGAAAATTTAGGTCAGATAACGAAATCTAAAACCTGGATTAAACTGCTAAACTTCAAAGAAACAGATTATCTTTCAGCCAGATGTGTGAGGACAGGCACTGACAGCTGGGAGAAATCGAAACACGGGCTAAAAGCCAACAGAAAAAGGTGAGACTTCTCGTTTTGCTAGTTAGTGGATTTAGTTTGGGCCAAAATGCCCTCATCCTGCATGTATCCTATCCACTGTTGCCTTCTAGCTTCCAGGAACTCACACAACACAAGCTCTGGAAGTTTGCAGAAAATTGTGGTGCCGGAGACAGCCCAAAACTCTTTTTCTCACCAGCTCCTTAAATTAGGTGAGCTTCAAAGCAAGCACACAGGATATGACAAGAGTCCTGTGCACATGAGCTGTCACTGCCATCCAGTTTGAACATGGTGATCAAGGACCTTCAAACAAGAGAAATCTCTTTCACTGAAAGGAATAAAAAGATGAAAGATACTTTGGTAAACAGAAAAAACAAAGCTGTCACATACAAAATTACTTCAGCGTGGAAGAGGAGCTTGGACATTTTTTCCTGGTTTGATCTGGTATCCATCTAAACAAACTAATGGCATTACCTATACCCTATATTGTTAGGAAAAAGCCTTCTTTGAAGTCTTCTATGATATGTCAGCTTAAGAACTGCACAGTTACAGGAAAATACCTGTAACTTTGCATTTTGAGATGACCAACTGAATCCTCACTCCTTGAACCTGGAGGCTGGAAAAAATTAGCACTGACTTTGCTGTCTTGTTTATTTAACAAAATGGAGTGGAAAGGCACGGAGAAATAGCCCACATGGAACACAGGAACAGCGTAATGGCACACAAACCAACGTATGAGCTAACAGGGTGCTGAACGGCAGTGTAAAAACCAGACAACCCTGTACAGCACATTTGACCAAAGGGACAAAGTACTTTGATGAAGGAAAAAAAAAAGAGGAGAAAGAATGTTCATAAAATATCAACCATTTGAAAGCCTACAGTGGCCAGGTGAAGAAAGGTAAAGCTGACCATACTTTCAGGAACACGGAAGGCATTTTGGATGCTCGGATTAAAATGAATCTGATCTTTTTTTTCCTAACACTGCAGTCCAAAGCACCAGATTTCTTCGTCTTTCCCTTTCCTATCTCCTCTGCATAGTTCCCTGTGCTGTGCAATATCATCTCTGCTACGTACCTTCCATGCAGCAACAGCCTATGTGGCTTCAATAAAGGCAAAAACCCCACCACTATCCCAAAGCATCTTCCTGGGGCACGGACACCTGGGTACAGATAGAGACCAGCTGTGGGTACATAGCACACCGAATCCTGCAACCTGATCCGCGTTACAGAAGAACAGGGAGTCACCGCTATTTCCATCCACAGGAGAGAAACACTGAGTTTTGACCAAGACCACATTTCGTTTCACTCAAATTTGATGAAATCAACACAGGAACTACCAGCTGATCAATACATACGATTTGTTCCTTGATGGTTCTACATAAAACAGGGCAAAGCAGTATCCTGCACCTCAAACTGCAACAAACAAGCAAGTGCTGGAAATCCATTACACGCACAATGCACCATCCACTGCCTGCCTGCTCCTCCTGCCAGTGGTCCCCACGCCACAAGAAGAATGCAGGAGCAGACTTTTCTGTCAGGCCAGCTCCACTTCACATCAGAGCTCTTCTAAAGTGCCCCGCTGTTCCCTGAGCAATACAGGAAAATTGGGGACACTACGATAAGATAAATTACTGTGAATGTTTCTTCGGTGATCAGGAGCCAGATGGCCCAATGGCACAGTGCTGTTGGGTCTACAGCTCCTGTGGGTTTCAGGGCATCCAATGTTCTTGCAGCAGAAAGGTTGAATTTACCTGCTGTTGAGATCCAACAGAGTCCATTATCTCTGCAGCTCACCCTCAGTGCAGGACACTGCAGCATTAGTCATCTCTATGCTGAGCACTCGCAGTCCATGGAGCTAAAGGAGACGGAGCAAAAGAACGGAAAATAATTACATTCATCATCAAGGACTGGTCCCTGAGGGTCAGGTTCGTACATTAAATCATGCATGGACTTATTTTCTGAATTAACACCTAGAATTCAGGGGCCCAGACTTGCAAACACCTTCGGGTGTCACAGTATTGATCACACACAGCAGCCACCTTCTCACCAAGCAAGTGGTACAGGGAAGCCCCGAGTCAGCTGCCTGGGATGTGTGTGCTACCTGTGAGGAGAACTACACGTACAATATCCCAGAAAAACCCAATAGAGCCCAGGGAAAACCATGACTATCTGACAAGTCCCCTTGAAGAAGGAGAAGTCTGCACTGACCCAAGCAATGTCATTTCAGGTCTAAGGTCAGGTGTTCACATGTAATTGTCTCCAGACAGCTGCCTCCAGGCTCTTCCTCTGACTGCCATAAGCTCACAATTGAACCACAGAAGTCAGATAATAAGATAGGAGCCAAGACAGTCGGGCAAGCAGAGAGACATCTTGCTAGGTAGCAGGGATTTCCTGAGGACAAACCTGAAAACTCACTCTTTGCAGAAATTAAAGCTAGAAGAATACACCTGCTTTGAGGAGCCTTGCCCCTGTTCCCTCTTCTCAAAAACACTTCCCTTAATGACCTTCTTCAAAGGCAAGTAAAATCCTCCCCTTCCTTCCTTTCTTTCAAAAAGCACTATCACCTTCATCTTTGGTATCTGAGTGTTTAAAGTACTCACAAAAAATACAGTGCAAATTACTCTCAGTGTTTTACAGGCTCACACTTTGTACCCAATACTTTAAGTGTCATTTTTAACAGAGACTTCCCTTACCCTCAGATGCAGGGCTGAGGGACAACAGGTGGCCACCAATAGGACTTTGACACAAACCCTCTCGATATGGGCAGTTCAGTCTCCTGAGACCTTCACCTCAAATAAGACACTTAACCTGACAGAACACACTCAGTTGACTACACGGTCTCACATGGTCAAAGACAAAAAGCTCATCTAACTTCTGCAGTTTTTTAAATGGTGAATGAATAGGGAGGGAGAGAAACAGCAATGTTTTTTAAAAAACATGCAAGGATCCGCTTCACCGGATTTGAAAATTGCAGTCTGAAAATTAACTAGGTGCTCTACTTGGAGACATTTTTTTCCAGCAGAAAAAAACCTCAACTTGTTTCAAGATAGTGCTTTGTAAACCTTGCATGTAGGCAGCTGCAGTCTATCACATCAAGTTCTCTTCTGGACTGATTGTCCCAGAAAGGTTCCATCAGCTTACAAGCAGCTAGGTTGTTGTTTTGTTTCCCCTTAGGATTCTGCTGTGTGTCAAAGTAAGAAATTGAGACTAAGCAAGAAAACGTGGAGTAAAGTTTAAGCACCTCTGCTGTGAAAGCTGTTAAATGAGAAACAGCCATTGCAGACGACAAGTGTCAATTAGGTCCTGGTTCCATTGGGAAATGACATTTTCACATTGTTTCTGCCTTCTGGTTTGTTGTTGACAAATTTGAGCTTAGGAAAGTTATCCTTTAGTTACATGTACACCTGACATGTTTCCTTTGCAGGTTTGTCAGCACGGACATTTCAGACAAAACTTATTTGCCACTATCATTTTAAATTAATGAAAAATTTCTAATACTATAATAAAAATATTGATTGCCTCCACACTTACTGCAAATCTGGGGTACTCAGTTGTCAGAATGAAGTAGCGATTTCAGGAATCACTTGCTTTCATCACCCAAATATGAGTAGTTCAGTGAGATCTGATCTGTGATTGACAGACAGGTGCGATGCAGTCCCAAAAGTCTCTCTTACAGATTGTAAATTGCAATGTCTTTGCAGGAAGGGGGGAAAAAAACAAACAAAAAAACCCCCCAAAAAAACAAATTAAAAAACCCCACAAAACAAACAAAAAAACCCAAGTCAGAGTGACTTGAAGCAAAACATCCAGCAATTGTTTTATGAAATCTGAAATTCCAAAAACTGAACATAATTTCCCTGTGTTCCAAAAATGCTTTTTATTCATTCTTAGGAACGTGTCTTCTCCTGTGTGAGGAAGGTGATTGCAGGGGAGAGAGCCACGGTCCTGCCTTCGTGCCATGAAAAGACCAGTGGAGAGTGGCCATCCCTGACAGTGCTCTGCTGCGGGAGTGGCTTTCGGGACAGGGAGATGCTCTGTTCCAAACCCCTCAGCAGACAGTTAAAGGGTTTGGAGCCCAGCACGAAAGGCTTTGCAACAATAACAAATCAATTCATACGGAGACTCAGCTTATGAAAAATGGCTGATTGTCTCCCGAGTGTCTGAAAAGGTGTAGCTGAAATTGAAATTCGGTCTTCTAATCCTATCTCCATATGCCATTATAATTCCATCAGTCTCTTTTCACCACTCGCTCCTGGACTCCTTCAGTCTGGGATTTCTTGTATCACTTAACTCCACACTTACATCTGAAATCAGGAAAGAGGCTTGTTCTGGCGACATGTGGTGTCATGCCATTGTGCTTCCAAGGACCAAAAATGCCCTTCCCCACACCAGCACCAGGATAATTGGAATGCATTGTCATCAACACAACAATGTTTCTGCTGCATCTGCATTCCACACGGACTGTGAATTTGACAAGCTCCCATAATAATGGAAAACGTTTCCAACAACTTTCAGAGCTAATATATTCTGATCCCTACAGAGCAAATTTTGTAAAAGAGAAGTATATCAATTTACAGCTAAGGGTTGGTTAAGAAAGGCAGAGCTTTCCACAGAGAGGAATGTAACAGTGAAGACACAAAGGCAGAGAAAACTTATTTTCAAAACTTCCAAGCATACATTATGCCTAAAGCAAAGTCTGCATTTCCCCTTTGAGAATGCCATTAAATTCCAGGGAAACTTGGGAACCTGTACTTGAATCGGAGCCATCAAAGGCTTTGGCAGAGAGCCTGTTCAGTTTCTGACACAAATCAGAAGTTGGGAGTTTCCCTGCAACATCTCCCCCACACACCTACTAACACAGGGAGGACAGGAAATCCCACATGGAGCAGTAGCTGTTGGAAAGTAACTAAACATGCATCAACTCACAACAGGCAAAGTGGGCACGGACAGATCCAGAGAAAAGCCACAGAACTCACCATGCAGCAGGACTGAAACAAGCAGGTTCAGGGCTGTGCAGGAATGAAGGACAGTGCCCCCCAGTAAGGCAGACTAACACAAGAGTTCCCCTTCTCTCTCATTTCATAAAGAGTTTTGCTGTGTCACTGTGGTAGAAACCCAAAACACAGTTCTGTAATGGGACAACCAAAATAAAGCTGAGAGAAAAGGCAAGAAAATGGAAGTCCAATATACTGTGGGGCACAAGATGGCAAGCGGCCTCTCTTCTGCAGTCAGCAACCTGTGCAGTTTTGTTTGGTTAAACCCTTCAGGTGACTGCAACTCGTGTGCCACAAACCAAAGTTTCTGCTCTAGTGGACAGACAGACCCGTGCTTTTGCAGTGTGGACAGACACTGACTAGCTGGTGAAACATTTCCATAAATAAAGTGTGGATTTGGAGTTTGCTTCTTGTGTTAATTCAAATAACCCAAACGCATTGATCTCCAGATGTGACACTCTGCCTATGTTTTGGGGGAACAGAAGCTATTGACATTTTGGGGTGTCATTTGACCTAACGTGGTTCAAACAAATTTTCAGTCTGACAAGGAGAGCAACTTCTGCTTTTTGTCTTATCTCATTCTATTGGAAGGTATGTCAAAGGCGTCTGCAGTCAGAAGTAGCCCTTATAACATGGGATTCAATGCCAAATAAATACTTTCAGATAACACTGTTGATGGAGGTAAATGGTCAGCAAGGCTTACTCAAATGTTCACACACTGGAACCAGATGTTCACATTGTCAGGCTTAAAGTTGACAGGGCAGGATAAATACAATACGTATCTATTCTGCCTGTTTTTGTTTCACATTTCAGGCTACCTAGTGTAACATTATCTACAAGGGTCTATTCAGCTAGAAGATAAAATATATTATTATATCTAGAAAGTGGTACAAAAACATAATACTGAATTTTAAGCTATGAATGCATATGAGCCTAGAGCAGAGACGTTCCCAAGGCCATCTTTCTCCAGAAGAACATTTCTTTCCTTTGAATTGACAATTCACCAGACATGAGAATTCTCAAAAGAAGAGTATTTAAGCCTATGTATATTTTTGAATGTGTGGAGAAGTCACTATCAACATTATATCTGTCTGCGTTCTTCAGTTGAGCACAGTTTAATGCTTTGATGGACTTAAACATCATTATGGTAGAAAGTGTTTTTGTGAAATTGCCTCAGCACCCACTTGGATCCTACATTTGTCATCTGAATGAGCAGATGGAAATAAAAAAGGAGTTACTATTAGTAGTGAATTGCATCCTATTAGTGTGCTTGGACAAGACACAAATAGAAACAATTCAAAGGTTCTCACCATATGCTGCATACAATCTACACATTTTGACCTTGAATCAGCACAAGCAATTTAAATACATTACTTAAAAATGAATCAAGCTCTCAGTCTTTGAAATTCCAGTTCTAATATAAGCTATTGATTCTGGTTTTGCATAACAACTGTCAGCAGTCTATAAATATTTACTTAAAGGGAGAAAACTAGTAACGCAGAAAGCTTTTACTTAATTTTACCCACCTTCTCTCCTCTGAATAAAACCAGTCATGTTTTCTAGAGTATTATGTCTCCTCTTTCTTGCTATTAAGGCTGTCACTTTTTTACTCACATAAGCAGACCACAAGGCAGCATATGGCCTATTTTTCTATGATGAAAACCTTGCAATTACAGCAAAGAATTCCCAGCAGGATTCTGTGAAAGCAGCACCACAATGCTGGCGTTGGACTGCTACTCCTGGTCATTTACATCTCTTACCTCCTTGCAGGCCCCTGCTCACAAGCCAGAGGGGTTTATTGCTTTCCTATTCTATTCATTAGATTTTTTTAGGTCAGCTCTTAAAACCCACGTACTTTACACAACATGAAAACAGCATATTAATACACTTACTAATAAGATCAGCATTTCCAGTGTCTGCCTGCACCTTTGCAAGGCACAGACACTAAGGCAAGCCATACCTCACTGTTCCGATTATTCCTCAGCTGCAAATAGTGCACAGAGCCAAAACATTATCTTCCCTTTAAAAAGCCTCCAAGGGCTTGTAAAGCCTACTGAAACCCATGCCAATCTGAATTCAATACACTGCCTCTACCTTACAGGCTGCCAGACTCATTAGTAAGTTTTTAACTCACCTTATTGTGGCTGTTCCATGGTATATAAGCGACTTCACATTGCTGGTAATGTTCTCCAGCAGCCTGATGCTAACTTTACTTTCCCTATTGATTCTGCTCACCTGCCAACATTGATTTTTTTTTCCCTTTTCCACATTTCTGTTCTGATGGGAAAGCCATGGCATTTGCATTAGCTCCTTTTTTTGTGCCCCAGGATCATCTGTAGAGGAGCAGTCAGAGTATTGCCAGCTGAGTTACTGAGGTGAATAAAAAGGGTCCAGGGAGAGTAACTGATATCGCCATCTGTGCATCACACAGAAAGGGCATCTCAAACACATACAATGTAAATATTCCTGTGTGTATACACATACATAAAACGCTTACTGGTAAAGAAGAGATAGCATTTTCCCTTTCCACGTGAAAAATGTTCTTGCTTTATGAGCGGGATTGTATATTGAGCACATTCAGACATGGCCACAGCATGTCATAGCTGGCCTCTGGTGGCCCATACCTAATGGATTCCACTCAAGCTGTTCTGGTCTCTGCCAAGGCCAGGACAAAGTCAGTCTCAAATCAGGGAGCGTTAAGTCCCTCTTTGGCCTTTTATTTGTACCCAGTAAATACTAAGGGCAACTGCAAATCTTGCCCTGAAAACCTTGAGAAAATTTCCTCCAGTTTTGAAAGCAGGCAAATAGGATTGTCATTTTCCAAATGCTAATACAAAATGTTCAGCCTATTCTGATGTGCTCCTTCTTTTAATTTTCAAGCCTTTCCCATTCACTGCCAGTGTTGACACACGTGAAAGCATCATCAGCTCTCTATCTAGCTTTGGAAAAGGGATGAATTATCTCTCAGAGACTAGGTGTACAGGAAGGAACGAATCATGAAAATTCCTAGGACATACTGAATACTAAAGCGCAGCCTGGGCTCCAGGGAACACAATCATGGGCCCTGTGCTCCCCCACAGCACCGCTCTTCTGTGAATCAGCTTGCCACCTTTAGAAAGATTACAAGTCCAGCACTGCAGTCATTGAACCTTTTGAACACCCTGAAGCAACTACAAAATCTTGCCAACTGCTTTAAAAGCTGCAGCAAAAATTCAATAGTCTTGATTTGTTCCAAGGAAGATTCAGCTTTAACAAAACTCTCACTGACCGCAAAGAGAACAGCAACATCCAGCACTCCCTTTCCACGGAGCAGGGTCCTGGTACAGCAGTAGGACCTATGTAACCACACTTTCAATTACCTCATAGGAAACCCACACAGAGACTATTAAACAAGTGTTAAACGTGATGAAAAATTTCTTTCTGTTTACAAGAGCTTCTTTGACTCTCGGGTGGATAATACAAAGCTTGACCACGTGATCAGGAAAAATATAGGAAAGCCTTCAAAACCCTACACTGTTGTTTTAGGCTGCCAATGGCCACATCCTATCGATTCTTAAACACAGAGTGCACTTTGGAAATGGGGAGGATTCACTCTGGGGTCCTTTTTGCCCTTGTGTCTTTGGATAGTCCATCTCCCACCTGCAGCTGTCTCAAGATGCAATTTGATGCTGCATTTCCAGGTTCCGTACACTAATACACACCAAGAGCAGACCTGCAAATGCCTTTCTGCGCATTCTATCCCTCTTTATTCCAGAAACACAACCCCAGAAATATACTACCGTTTCACTACCACGTGAAATGGTGTCTTCTAGGTGCTCCCACCATCCCTGCCACTGAAGCCAGAGCTTTGTGAAAGGCTGTCTGTGGCAATATCAGAGAACTGGAGAATCCACATTGCTATTGTCAAATGTTGGGAAAGAAACTGAATAAGGGAAAGTCTGTGGATAAGCATGAGGCAGGCATGCACTCTGAACACCATCATAACTTCTCAAATTTCATACCTTTCAAATTGTAACGTAGGTAGCTTTTTTTTTTCCCCAGCAAAAAAGGCAAAAAATCCATATTAAAAATATTCCACACATTTTCAAGTGCTTTTCCCAACAGAATAAAACTTGATATATCAAGTGATATCAGGTTACTTTTCCATATCATGTAAAAACATACAATAGATACAAAATGCACCGTAGGTAATTTCAAACATATTCTATTTACCTCACCAAATCTTTACATTTTCTATTCCTGCAACAAATCTGACCTGTGTGTAACAGAGGTTACCTGAAATAAACACTGTTAATTTAAAGTGACATTAACAAGCTATTAGAGCAGAAAGGTAAGTGTATGTGATTTAAACAGGAAGACAAGCTTCTGATAGATATTTGCCGAAGCAGAGACTCTGCTGGTGGGACACATTTTGTTCTGAAGGGACATAATTTGCAGTTGTCCTTCTGTAAGTTAACCTCCTCTCAGTTTCGGAGCACACCGTGCCTTTGTGAGTCCCTGCACTGCCACCAGCTCGCACAGAGTCAGCCCCTTCTCCTCAGTTACATGAGACCGAAACACCAAAGCCCCGAGGAGGGCTGACTGCCTGTGGAGATGCCAATTCCTACCACCAGGAGCTGGCTGGGACAGGTTGAATGCCCCATGGCACCAACATTTTCCATTAGAATTTAAATGCTGCTGCTTGTTGCAATGGCTCTCTATTTCCTCTCCCCTCCCAACGTCACCTGATTGGCCCACTTGGGCAAATGAGACCAGGTTTTAGTGGTAGTTCAAAGATAAAATGTTAAGAATATTCAAGAAGCTCTTTCTCTGCTGAAATACACTTCAGGAAACCAAAACATTGTGCAGAAGAAAGGCAGAAATGTTTCAGTGACAATTACCAGAATATTTTAAGGCCAAGGGCTTGTGTCCACTACTCATTTATCTGGTAAATAAAACAGGAGAAATGTTCCAATCCCCAGAGGAGCTGGATACCTCGGAACTTTGAAAGACCCCCCAGCACCTTTCTGCACCTTTGGAAATGTTCCAATTTTCTCTTTGTCAATAATCTTCTGCTCCTCTTTGCTCTTGCTAACCCTCTGGCAGGACTGAGGGGAAAGACTAGTATCTAAGGATAAGATCATTCTTATTTTTTACAGATACCTGCTCATTTGAGTAAATAGAACAGCTTTAAATATTTGAAAGCTATCGTGATGTTCTTTGGAGGGTAGATGGCAAAACCCCATCTCCTGTGCCGAGCTTAGTTTCTATTTTAAATAAACAGTTCCCTTTTCTTCTATCTCCCCATTGGTTCTTTTTAATATTTAAAGGGAAAAGCAAATCCCCCTTAAGCAACTAAATGTAAGGTACAGTAAAAAGAATCTTTATATTGTTATAATATGACTCTAAAATGAAGGGAGTTATATATTAAAGTTTACAGCACAGCAGAAACAAAAATTATTTAGAAAGAGAAATTTGCATGGTAGGGGTGCCTGGAGATTACTTCCTCCTTCTAAATTCTGTGAAGCAATTTATATTGTGATACTTAGACAAATTCCAACCTCTAAAGAAAACAGAGAGAATATGTATTTCTGAAGTGTCTCTGAAAATTTATAAACTATGATTTATTACGAAATTTCTGTTTTAAAAAAGGAAGGGGAGGGGGGAAATGCATTACAGAAGGCATGGCACTTTGTGCTTTTTGGATAAGCAAGTGCAGGCCTTTTGTTATACATTGATTGATTTTAAGTACAGATTTTATACAATGCAAGCACATAGGATATTTCTCATTTTTAAAAATTCATACAGGAAGCAGAGAGATAATTTTCAAAGTGAACACAACACATATTTGTGAAATAATTGCAGTTTATTGACCAAAACCATTAAAGGCACTGCAGACAACAGCATTACTTGACAGTCCTCATTGAGTTATTGATTCACTTTTCTCTCCCAAAAGTGCAGTTGCTCAGGCTTTGTTCAGTCTACTGAACACAAGGAAGAAGGCACCTTTTCATTGCCATGTTCCAGGTGTTACTAGACATCACTCCCCTGCGCTGCTTTTGGCAGGAAAGTGTTGGTGTGAGGTGCCTGGTTGGACAGAGACGAGCGCTCCTGACTCAGAGGTGTGTTTGCTATCAGTACAAAGACTGCATCTCTGGCCCAAACCAGCAGGGGAGTCTCCTCCAGAAGCCTCCTTTGCCCTAGTCCAGGCATCTTAAAAATTTGGTATGAAGGGCTTGCAACAACCTGTATATACAATGGTGACACCTTGGTACTGCTTGCAAATGAGAAAATCCTGAGGTCTGAGCGTCCTCATAGAACACAACACGCCCACAGATCTCCTCGGACAAAGGGGGGTATCTTAATGCTGTGAAAAATCTGAAAGGTACCCAAAGTCAGCTGGGGAGGCTCTGCTTTGATAAAGCAGTGAGGGTTCACAAAGGAATTCAGTGGGACAGGAGGGCCAGGCATGCAGAGAGCTAAATGGAGATGGACACCCAACTCAAACTCATCTGACTACATCAACAGTTGAATCAAACCACAGAGCTATAAGAGGTTTCAAGAACCAGGTAGGTACCCATTACCATGAAAGACAAGGAGCTCTTCGGCTCCTCCAGCTCTGCTCACGTGAGCTACAACCATGACTGCACACACTTCCAGCTGGCAAAGCTTGTGGAATGTGGCAGTCACTGCAGGTCCTCTGCCCCTTACCCTTTTCCACCAGGCAGCAGCTGTTCCTGCTGAAACCCTTCAAAATGCTCATTGCTTTGGAACGGCATCACAGCCACAGGAGATTCAGAGGACCCTCCCGGGAAGGGATTTCGTGTGAATGAAGCTCCTGCAGCTCACTGAAGCTATTTCAGAAATAGTCTCCACTGCTAAGTCCACTGATTCCTCTGCACATGGCCACAGCTGCTGCAGCCCTTGGAGGAGAATTCACTGTGCTGTTTCTTGTTCGTCCTGACACTCTGATGGAGGAATTCCCAGAGCAGTGTCATGCTTCATAACTCTGTGCCATAACACAGAATGTGTTATCCACAATTAAAAGCATGATTACAGGCACTTGTTCTTCCAGTGGCAGATCAAATGGCAAAAGCATGAATGGGTTTGTTTCAGATTAACTATCAGGAATATAGTCAGACTCTGAACTCGTTTTCCAGACTTCGTATCTATGGCAAGCCTGTGCTTCTGGAATGGAATTAACCACTTCATCACATCTCAGCATGTAAGCTGAAAAAGCACAGTTTAGGGATCTCTGTCCTTCTGTGTGCTGTGAATGATTACGTGCACAGTGAAAGCAGCAACACAGCTAGCACAGGCCCCACACCTCCTTACAGGTAGCTTTTGAGAGCTTGATGTCTGCTTGAATTTCCTTCAATTCATTTTAAAAGGTTGCAGGTAATGAAAAAAACTTAATTGCTGTGCTGTACAGTATCTTCACAATGAAAAGCATCTGTTCCTAGCGGGACAGTGTTTTCATGAAGTAAACCATTTGCCACTCCACATTTTACTGGCTGGGTTGACAAGTACCAGTGGCATCATGTTCCCATCAGAACTTGGAGTTCAGTGCTATTGCCTGATCCAATCCCATCCCCACATCATTTGCCTCAGGAGATGATCAGCATCTAACTCCTCTGTTGCTAAACTATAGTTTGATCTGCGAGAACTTCTTCAGTAGATGTGACCAGATCAAAAAATAAAAGGCCCTCAATCTCTGTACTGGTTAAAGAACTTCCACTGACAACAAGGAAATCAAAGCTATGGCAATATGGTATCCCAGCAGAACTAACACACTGTGCTGCAGCTGTCAAAAGCAAAAGAAGGACAGGTCAGGCCATGGCAGAGCTGTCTGCTCTCTGTATTACAGAGAGAAGTGTCAGCTGAGAAACAGGCTAAAAAAAGCAGATAAACCAGGTGGCTTCACACTCTCAAAGACCAGAAATTGGCACCAGCCAGTGGGACAGGCATTTGAAGAACCCCATTCTGCAAACCTCCCTTAGTGGTTTACTTCGAGGGATGAAAAACACAAGTAGTAGGTTAGCATCAGACTTCTAAGCAGGCAAAGGGTATAAAAGGGGTGAAAGTGATAAAGACAAGCAGCTTTCATGGCACGTGTGCAAAATAAATGAGAGTCTTCTAGCTGAGATAAAGTGAGGAGCTGGGGAAGCCAGGGCTTAAAAACTTCTATCAGTCACCAGATGAGCAATGAGTGCTTTGCTTTTGACTTGTGATAGGAGCTTATTCCCACTCTTCCTTCTGCAATAAGTTACAACATTTTGAGCCCTGGTGTATTCCTCCAGGGAGCAGTGGCTGACAGCTGACTGCATGGTGAAAAACAGTGCAGAGGGAATGCCACAAAACCAACAGAAACAGTCACTTGAATACCTTAGTGAATTCACATCAACAGTATTTACACCCATTTCATGTTCTCTCCAGCTGAGAACACCAGACAATGTGACTTTTGGCAGGAACCAAGCAAATGAACAGTGAATAATAAGCTCAAATGGAGACTATCCACAGGAACTGGATTTTGAATTTGCATTCAGGTCAGAAATGCTGGTGACAGCAGGCTCGGTTCACCCAAGCAGAGATAGGCAGAGACTGTGGCTTCTCTGTCCACTTTCTGACTTTCAAAACATTCCCTCAGATGGGTACAGACCCCACCTTGCTTTATTCCATGAAATTTAAAGATGTAACACTCCGAGCAAATTCAAGGAAATGATGAAAAGAGACATCTGTCAGAAAGATGACTTGTTTTCAAATAGCTTGTCTACATCTGGCACAGAGACATCTGTAACTGCATTAGTGGCCATTAGGAGTGGGAGACAGCACTTAGCAAGGAGCTGCTAACAAGCCCTGCAATACAGACAAGCAAGAAGCACTTTGTATCCAGCCTCTTTACTTTGCTGCTGTTTTGAAAGGAAGCCAGACACTTTGTACATGGCATATCTTCATTTTCATAATGGTAAACTTCATCAACTGTGTTTGCTGTATGTGATTTAAAAACCCAGATAGAAGAGAAACTGACACTTCATAACTCTCAACCCTTCTTCAACAACACAAGATTTAGGGGGAAATAATGTGCTTTGCAAAGCTCTGTCAAGCCTTCCTCTGGTTTCCTAAGACTCTATGCTTTCCATTATGGTAACTGTCTTGGCTATCTTTTTCAGTGGCTAGAGAGAATTCTCTCATTTAACTGCATTGTTACAAGAGATTAATGCATTGTGGGAGCCGGGAGAGGGGAAACACCTTACCTGGATTTGTTCAAGGTAACTCAACCACTTCCCTTGAAAGAGCCCTCTGGCATCCAAGCTTTCCCACCACAGAAATTATTCCCTCACTGTATTTACCCAAAAGTGGTACCGAGTCTTTCTTAAAAGCATCTAAAACGTTAAGCTGTTTAGAGAACTCAGTAAAACCTGGCTACTCCTTCCCTACCTGCCTTATACTGCAGCTCCCAGGACATCTTCCCCCCTGGAAAGCAGAGCCACTCAGGTGCATCCCCCTTACACTGCTCTGCCTGGGAGCTGCAAGGGTTTATCTCATCTGGGGGAAAGTTTCCCTCCTCGAAGGAGGCAGCTGCACCTGCCAGCAGGGCTGCTGAGTGTTCACAATGGCTCAGACTTCTTAGCAATCGCTGCTATACCCCTGGGACTTTGCAGGTGATCAGCATGTTTTTAGATTGGACTCTGCCAGGTTCTACCCCAACACAAGTTTCAGGGCTGCATTTATGGCATAAAACCCTCTCGTGGTTATTTTTGAAACAAATTCCCTTTAAAGTCACATTTGGAACTAAATTAAATAGCTGTTTCCCAGCCTTATTTTTCAAGTATAAAACCAGCTGCAGCCCAGAGAAGGACTTTTTGACCTCTTTTGAAGGGCTTTAATACTTATGTCTTAAGCATAGGAGTTACAGTTATGCTTTGCAGTAAATTACCTCATCACAGGGCAATGGATTGGAGCCCTGGATTAATGATCTGTGTATAGGAAGCTTCCACAGATGATAATCAGATAAATCTGTGTGCCTTCTAAACAAACACCAAGCTGGGAGCATTTCTTCTGTGCAGAGGACACTCAACACACCTATGCAATTATGAAATTGTCCAGAACTGTCTTCTTCAGGATCTCCAGCAGCCTGAGGACCCCAGAGCTCTCCAGACTATCTGAGGGTGCTCTTTTCTCCACAGACATATTCCCTGTCATGGTTACCAATACCTTCTCTCACTCTTGAACTATTTACCACACACTGTACTTTTGTTTTCCCACTAAAATTGCTGGTGTCTCTAATGTGATGTCTCAACATTTCAACCCAAAACGGGGGAAATCATATTGCAAAAACATGACAATACCAGTAAAAGAGAAGAGATTTTTCTTCTCTGCAAATATCTCATCCATTGTTCTGAAAAGCAAGAAAGGAATAAAATGCAACAGACATTTTCTAGAAGATTACGTCTGACTGACCATTTCATACCCCCATGGGGCAGTACTACATCTGAGGGGGCTCCTTTATTCACTGAAACTAATTAGAGTCCAAACTGTTCCTATGAGGAACTTCACTCTTCTTCCCTTACTCACCGTATTTCCCTGCCTTGCACACACACTGAACTGGCCACACCCTCACACTATATGAATAACCACAACTTCATTGACAAAGGAGACAGAATTGTAGGATGGGTTGGGTTGGAAGGGACCTTAAAGATCATCCAGTTCCAACACCCCTGCCATGGGAAGGGACAGCTTCCACCAGACCAGGTTCGAGACCTAACCAACCTGGTCCTGAACACTTCCAGGGATGGGACAGCCACAGTTTCCCTGGGCAACCCGTGCCAGGGCCTCACCACCCATACACATAGTAAAGAATTTCTTCCTGATATCCAACCTAAACCTACTCTTACAGCACATGTGTGCTGGGAAGTCAGAGCAAATTACCTTCATTAAAACTTGGCATTAATTAATCAGCGCACCAATAAACAGTGTAGACATCTCAAACTCCTTTGGGACATATAAAGCATTTAGATGTTCAGAATTGCCAGCAATAAATTAAATCCAAATAGTACAGAGAGGGATGGAAATGAACCAAATGGACTCACATGGAGGGTCAGAGTTAGCCCATCTAACCTAGGAACTGGACTTCCCCGGCGCTTTAAGTTCTCCAGGTGTGCTGGATGTCTGCCTCCCTGAGCATCCACATCATCCTGAGGAGTAACCTGCCCAGGTCACACACAGAGCAAAGCTCACAAATTCAGTAACTGACTACTTTTTACACCCCTGTAACACATGACTGTCTTCCAACCTTCACTCTGACCCCTTAGCACAGTGACTGACAAATCTATCTAAAGCATGGCACATTGGGATTCAATGTTCTTCCCATTTTGCAGGGACTATAAACAAGATCCCAGTTGAATTCCCTGAAGTTTAAACCAAAATGTTTTATCTAACCTCCCTGTTAACATTGTAAAATACTCCCTGAATCACAGGAAACAGAAGGAAAAAAAAAAAAGAAAATTAATCACTGCATAGCATGCTGACTGTAACTTCCATCTGGGAGAGGAGAAGAAGCTAAATCCAAGGACATTTACTGTGAGATAAGTAAGCCTGAAATCTAAGACTTTGCAGCCAAAGAAAGGAGTTAGATACCACTTCTCACTCTTCAATCAATATTTTGCTGTTCATTGAAAATCAAAAAACTCAGCAGAGTGATGGCTGGGGCACTCCACCAGCCCGTACAACATGCAGGCAGTGGTCTTGTCAAGGGTAGCAAAATAACATCTCAGACAACCTGGATATGAGCTCTTAACACTCATGTATTCTGTAAAATCTGAAAAGAAGGAAGAAAATAGTGTTGTTCTTCTTTCACCTGTCTAGTGAGAAAGAGCTGTTCCA
Organism: Sclerurus mexicanus; assembly: GCA_013396755.1. Classification (NCBI taxonomy): domain Eukaryota; kingdom Metazoa; phylum Chordata; class Aves; order Passeriformes; family Furnariidae; genus Sclerurus; species Sclerurus mexicanus. The sequence goes on from VWZF01006903.1 coordinate 1,590,096, forward strand.
AGTGCCTGTTTCTAGAACAATGTAAATCAACACAAACCCCCAGCTAACTTTAGAGCTAAGGACAAGGACCTGGAGAGGACTTGGTCTGCTCAAAGGAGACGCTGCAATATCCTGCAGTGAATTACCCAGTTCTCTAGGAGTGGCTCAAAGGCAATTACATTCTCTCCATCAAGTAGCCAGCACTCGCTGTAAGCATCTCACTCATGGCACAGGGCTTAGCAGGCTTGCTTCCAGGCCTGACTCAGTCTTGTATTTCCTTTCTGTTCTGCGTCTCAGAATTCAGCTTATTTTAAGCCCAGAGGTATTCAAACAATCACAAAACTTTTGGGGGCTGCTGTTCCATGCATAATTTAGCTTTGCTTGTCAGTTGGATGTCGTACAGGTACCGCACCAATCCTCCAGAAACAGAGGGGGAGAAATAGAGAGAGAATGGAGGAGTTACATCTGTGTTTGCATTAGTTATCATCCTCAGTTTGTTAGAGCATGGTGCTAATAACACAGGATTGTGTGTTCAATTCCCACAGGGGCCATTCCTTAAGAGTTGGACTCGATGATCCTTGTTGGTCCCTTCCAATTCGGAATACTCTGGGAGATATGTGAAGATTAAACACACTAGAATTCTGAGGAACAAGCTTCCCTCCAGCCTAGTTGGTGGAATAGAGCTCCCTTCTGTGGAGACAGCATGTCACACACACAGGCACAGACTGACTCACTTCTCCAGGAGCCTGAAGAGGCTAGAGGAGGGGAAAACACATTTCCTATTTAACACAAAGAAACATTTATAGAGAGATTAATTGCTTTGCTTTAGTCTATCATTACCTTGTCATAAAATACTATTAGCCTAATGCTTCATTTGATGATAGCCTCACAGCAGCATACTCTCTTTTGGGGGACACAAGCAATTGGCTCCAAAATACATTCTGCACTGGAGGAATGTACGTAGAGGGTTTAAATTATCCGCATATCTTTAATCTTAATCCAGGGAGCAATGGAGGATCTGCTAGATATTTATAGCAGGGCTGGGGTGAGCTGCTGTGAGCAGGGTAATTGGAACAGTATTTCAGCCTGTCTGCCACTGATTTGTGTAATGGCTGTTGTTAGCTATGGCATAATCACAACACTAAATGGAAAATAAAAACTAAAAATACATTAAACATATGTTTTTATGTTGTGTTTTATGATCACATCTTATTTTTTAGTGCGCTTCCAAATTCTGTTGTTTTTTCCTTTCTGAGATCAATTTATTTGCCTGGCAGCAGTTTGCTGCATTAAAGCTTGAGAAAGCTGATCTGCTCTCTCATTCTCTGGATTATAAGAGCTTTCAGCCTGAGAGCTGCTAAATTCTTAAGTCTGAGGGCTATGACCTCTTTTTAAAGTTGCTGTTACAACAAAGGATAGTTCATGCAAGTTACTGTCCCTTAAATAATAATCTTTATTTCTCATAAAGGTGTTATTTTGATCCTTTGTGAATTTTTCAGCATATATTGTTAATTCTTTAATCTATTTCTTATCATATACTGTTCTTGATATTTGACAATTATTGCAGCTAAATGACCTAGTGGTGCTTCAAGTCAGGAAAGACATGGCATGATTTACCATCATGCCCATTATTTCCTCTCCTGTTAAAGGAGAAAATGCTCACAGACAACACATACTGTCTTTGGATGCTTTGTCAAGGTGCCTTGCAATTCCTCTGCCAGGTGTTAAACACCAGTTCACGTCTCTGCCTTTCCAGCCTTGGTGGCTTCTGGGTGGGTCACACCTGTCTCTTTCTGGGGGAGGAACCTGCTGACCCAGGACAGCTTTCCCCTCACCCCTCCTGTAACTTGGTATCATGGACCCCTCTCGTTTACACCCTGCTTCCAGCACCTCCATGGTAAGCTCTGGCTGCAATCCTCTTTCCATCACTCTCTGAAGTTCGAATGTTACCTCTGCCATTACCTTTGGAGCCATTCAGCCTAGAACATTGAAGACTTTTCTCAGGCTCAAGCCTAAATCCACAAACTTAATTCTAGTCCAGTTCTGCTCTCTGTTCTGACTTCCAGACGTATCTGGCAAGCAAACAATATTCTCTTGCAGAATCTCCTTCTAGTACCATAGACAGCACCATTATCAGATTAATAATGCTCTAAGAGGAAGGGATGGGCTGGACATCAAAAAATCACTTATAGACTGTCTGGGCTTGATCTAGTGTATTCTACTTTAATACCACCCACCGGCAGATACTGAGAAATGCCCTGTAAGAGAATAATTATGAACTACTAAATATTAAATCCGCTAATATTTGCATAGGAGTGTAACAAATGAAGTGCAGCCAGAGCACCCAGCAGAGTCACACCAACAGCTGGGTAAAGGCAGACGTTTTATTCAGTCTCTTTTGCCATGATCTGTCTCATGCACACAAACTCACCAGACTTTTTTATTATACAAAAAGAAACTCTGGTGTTTCCAGCAGGAAACTCAGGAAGTTAAAAAAGAAACCATGCTGCGATGAAGGGTCTAGCAAAACGCATCAACGGGACACAGGAACCAGCAGAATATGGAAAGCAACAAAGACTATTCCATCAATCACTGAGTCAAAACTTCTCCCTCTCATAAGGTGGCATCTGGATACTTTTCTCCCCCAACAATAACCTTCTAAGAACAGAACAGAAAAGTTTTGTGGCTTGCTACAGGGAAAAATATCATCATCTGCACGATCTCAGTGAGAAGAGGTCACTTGCTTCCTTGGAAAGATTACAGAAAAAGGAAGAAATCATAGCAAGAGAACTCTCTGATACATGAGTACCCAGAGACCCACAGAGAAAACCTAATCTCCTGTAACTGCTGTGCAGAAGCTGAAAGACAGCCATTTAACCTTTGGACTGCCACTGCTACACAGCTTACAAAAGCATTCATGTGAAACCTTTGAGTGGTAGAAATTACAGCTGGGAGAGACCTATTCTATTCCCATGAAGTCTGACCCACTCAGTCCCCAGACAGAGGATTCATCAATTACACCTAATAAATACTTTACAAATGAAAATAATTAGTGTATTTCTAAACTATAATCTTTCTAAGGCAGAGAGTTCCTCATCTAAGCAGGCAGTACAAATGTATCTTTCTATTGTAGAGACACTCGCTGCTCCTGGCATGTGTTCACAGTACTGAAGTAACTTCTTTTTCAGAGCAGAGACATGCTCTGGGAAGGCTGGGATATAATTTTACAGACATACAGGCTAGGGTGAATCCTGCCTTAGGGACGTTGTTATCTAATGGTAAATATACCGCACAGAGCTGCAGAGAGGGTGAAATGTTACTTTCCTTAATCTAAAAAAAAGCATGTCTATGACAGAAAAGAGCTTATAACATTAAAATCAGAGCGATAAGAGTTATTCAGGAATGACAGGCACAGTCTCCGACAAAGCTCCCAGCACAGCCAGGGAAACCCTACAAGCACAGTGCCCTCATGGTGACCTATGCCCCTGCAAAGCAGGGCTCTGGCAGGCTTGGGGTGTGACCACTGCCCTGGGGAGCCTGTTCCTGCCCCAGTCACACTCCGGGGCAAGACCCTTTCCCCAGTATCTAACCTACACCCCAGTAAACCTAAATCACAGCAAATCAGGCGCTGCAAATAAACTTTTCCCAACACTTTTCTTTACCAAGATGTGCATTCCTCAGACTGGGCCTCAATATTTTATCAGTGCTCCTTGATCCTGTGCTCCTTCTGCTCTCAGTGCAATGCAGCTGAGCCCTGGCCAGCGGCCACCCCTTCTTCCCACTCTCTCTACTATGCAGCCTCATGGGAAGCCAACAACATTCAGAGACATTTTTCATTTAAAAAAAATGGGAATTTCTTCTGTCTACCTTCCGTAAAATCCCACTGCCTCTGGCTCATTCTTTAATGCAGTGTCCATGGCTTTCTTCTCTTCACTGCTTATTTCCAAGTTCATGCTGGGTGAGACTCAGACTAACTCATTCCTTGGTTTAGGTTCATGCACAGCTTCACTCTGTGAAGTGCAGAGAGAAGAAAACACCACTCAGTGACTCTTGATTAGTCTCTGGTGGACTGGGGGAAGCTGATAAAAGAGCAGTGTGGTTTGCACACCATAGTGCTCAGGCACTTTGTGTGAGACATCTGTGCCCAGAGAAAGGGTCACTGAGGTTCTAGAACATTGCAACAACTTGAGAAAATGTAAAAACAGAGACGGGGTAAGGAGCAAGGTCACAGTGAAATACAAAAGCGGGTTTTTTTCTTCTAAAGTGAAGGTGAAAAACTTTCAAAAATTTCCTCTGAAATTGCTGAACAGCTGTGGCATCTGATAAATAAGAGATGGGCTCCTGGAGGTGTACAACACAGAGACACCCACACATTCCCAATATTCTGAGGAGTTTTGTGCACTCCTGGGCACTGCAAGTCCTCAATACAAATAGCTCGAGAGCTCTGCTGAATACAGGTGGGCTTAAAATATGCTATAAATTAAACGCTTGCTTGCATTCCGTGCTGAATCAGAATGAAAATCCTCTGTGTTGGCACAGTCTCAGCTGTACAGATTCAAGATTTATACCAAGGAGAATGAAGCAAGTTTGTAATTTCCAGCAAAAATAACCAGGTTTACTAAGACATCAAGGGCTGCAAATAAGGAGGAGAGAAACAAGGCCAAGATCTTTATCTGTCCTTGAATAATGGCAGAGCACAAAGGAAGACAGAGAGAAATATCTTTCTTTCCCCCTCCTTTTCTCCGCACTTGGCTGAATAAGTGTCTGCAGCTCCATTCAAATCGGATTATCTCACTTTCAGAAATGAATTCGCCAAGGAAACAGCTGCTTATCATGAGGCTGCAAATAGGATGCCCCCCAGACCACCAGCTCCCAGAACCTGGGATGAGCAATTAGAAACGTGCAGGGCTAAATGAACATTTGTTCTTCATCACAGAAGACAAGCACTGATAAGTTTTCACTATGCCAGTTCCCTGCTGCTTTCTTTCTCACACTGCTTGCCACAAGGTAAACTATATAATTTGAAATTTATGAGAGTTGCATTCTTATTATTTCACTAAAGACGTGAGGTTTCCTATAAATACCTCTGGTCAAACCTTTTAATATTTCTCTTTAGCAAAAGAAGACAATCGTGACTCTCATTTGAAACATAAATTCACAATGCTGTGATTTTTATTTTCACTGTAAAGTGACCACAATTGGCTAATTAAAAGTAACAATGACTGTCCTTGCTTTCTTCAGGCTCCTAAAACCAAGCTGATACTTTTTCCTCTCTTTTAATTTAATTTGGCTGACTTTTGATGTACCTCCACAGCAATGTCTAACCATACCAAGCTAAGTCTTCTTGAGGTGTTTTGGCAAGAGGATGGGATTGCATCTCCCAGCGTGGGCACCCCGAGCAAGCTGAAGAGCAGAGCGTCCCACAGGCTCTGGCTCTCTGCACATCCCAGAAAGCACCGGGAAGAGTTCCGTCTAAAGCCACTCTGCTGAACAGGCACTGCTTTAGAAGGTGCTGCTAGGAGTTATTTACCTTCAAGCCCTTGGAAGCAAGCATGGAGAAGCTTATTTAAATATTTTAGTAAATTAGATTGTCTTGCTTTTCAGAAAAACTAAATAAACTACACAAACTATTTTGATGTGAATATAAGCTAAGGAGACATGCAGGAAGTGCCGGAAACTTTCTTCAGCACTTACCTGATCCAAGTCTACATCCCACAGAGTTGTGTTTCCAGGGTTACCTGCCATCTTTCAAGTATATTGGAATTTTGCAAAAAACCTCCTAGATTTCAAAGAACACACTTAGGACTGATTGTGAAGTATAGAATAGTCACAGAACACAAACTTCAATGGAAGCTTCTAGCAAGCCTAGCTTGAAGTTGCTTGTGAAAACTGCCTTAAAGAACAACTTTATCCTGCCGTGAGCATGTCAAAAAGACAACAAAACAGTGTAGTGAGTTGAGGAGAAATAAACATTAGAATTCCAGAAATGTATTGGTCTGAGACCTGTAGTTCAGTGTCAGGGCCAGGCTTTGTTGCTGAAAGTACAGATGCAGTGAGGATAATGACACAAGGACTGCTCAGGTGAAAGAAACAGCCATTGAATTTAGTAAATTCTGGACCAATAATCAACCCTTTTCCTCAGTCCAACATCTGGTATTCAGATGATGGATTACATGACTTTCATGTTCCTAAAAGAGCTGCGTGATTCCTTCTGTCTCTGTCTGACAGGTCTAAGGATTAATGAAGTCTGGAGTGGAGTTCCCACTGGTGAAATCAAGCAGACACCATCCCGCTTCCTCCCAGAATGAGTCAGGATTCTTTTTGTTCATTTTTTCCACATAGCCAGACACTGCCACCCTGCTCATCATCAACAAAAGGGGAAAAAAAAAAAAACAAACCACCAGCAAATCATACTTTGAATTATTGCTGTTTATCTCCCTGCACAAGCAATAGGGGTGTAAAAAACCCACCAAGGATGCTCAAGTGCTTTACCAGAGCCCTCACCCTTGCTGAACTCATGTCAGGTTTCAGTCCCCTGCCAAGCACAGAGCATCCTGCTTCAGAATCCATGGCTTTTACTGGGGCAGTCTCCTTTCTGCATTCTGGCAGGTCTGAAGGGAAGGCAAGGAAAGGCCAGACTAATGCCTGTTGCTCCTGCACAGTTCGGGAAACGTGAAATACTTATCAGTTTGTGCAAGCCAATTACTTTGCCACTCTCAATAGCATGTAGTTTGATGAGTGCTGCTACTCCTAGCAAGAGCTGGAGAAGGGTCACTTAGCTCATTGCTCCCTCAGCTCCTGTTTTGCGTGACTAAGATAACTATGCAAATAGATCCCAGAAGAAATTGGAGCAATGCTCTGTTATGGGTTTTTCTTCAGACACACATGGCTGCCTTATTCCTGAATCACAGGGTTAATGAAGAGATGCCTAAAGATCTGAAGGTGAATCAGGAACAGAGACATTGATTTTGCAAACTGCTGAACTGAATTTCGGATTAAATGTGAGCCCTGGAGATAGGTAAAGTAGCCCTTAAAGCTGTAACACCCTACTGCTCCTCCCAGTCTTCAGTTTCCCTTTCTCTCCTCCTCTGCAACAGATTGATATGAATTACTCAATAATCACCCCCTCCCCTGGGCTTCAGCTTTCAACTGACAGACAAGACCTTATCTCTGTCCTGTGACTAAATTGCCCTGGGTTGGTTTTTCTCTAGTTTTTCAACTATTTGCACTGAACTTTAAGGACAGGATATCATACTCCAATCATATCACAAATTCTTCTCTCATTTTATAAAGATCAGGAAAAAATGTAGCCATCAATACTCATACTCAATAAGCCTTGAGTGTGTATAAGATTCTGCACGTGACTTTACATAAGCCACTGGATTTTATTTTTATGCTTCTGCTCTCAGTCTGTTCTGGGAGATGATTGTTCTCTCTTCTGCTTCTTTTGTTTAGTTAGACTACAGCTACTTCAGGACAAAGTCTCTAAAACAGCCCCTGAACTCCAGTAGTGCCCAAAGATAGAGCAAATGATAAATACACACATACTCACATACCATACAAATGGGTACTTCAAACTGGAGTTATGATTAAATCTCTCATATTGCAATATTTGGGGATGAGAAGAGAAATATTATTAAACTCAGAGGCGCTAAACAATTGCTAAATCATAAATATATATCCTAAAACCATGGCCTATTAGCTGTACTCCACCATTTCCTTTGAGAGAACTGTCTCTCAGAACAACAAGAAAACGACATTTCAGACTCCAACTTCTTCATTTTAAAAGAAGTCCTTAGCAGAAAATGAAAGAAATTATTTTAAATAGATAATGAGTTTCAAGGTGAGCACCTTACCCCTGGCACTTTTCAGTTAAGAGTGCAGGACTTGCATGTCTTGAGAATACTATTTCTGACAGTGCTGTTCTAATATATTTTTAGAGGATTGCCCTCAGGGCTCCAGTTTCTTCAATCCACATGCTCCTCTCTTCTGTTCGAGCTTCCTGCTGAGTTTCTGACAACCCATAATACTTCACCCCCTCTCATCCTTTCCACCTTCTTCCTAACTAAAAATGAACAAACATTTTTTAACTTGCTTTATTGTTGTTTTTCTCCCACCTGAAGGCCCCACATGTGAATAGGCTGTTTGAACATCATCAAGAAAGGTGGCGATGGTTGATGAGATCTGTATTAGCAGACTGGCCTAAAGAATTTTGCTGGTGTTGTGGTATGGGATTGCATACAGATTTGCTCTGTTCAAGCCTCCAGAGTGCTCAGACGTGGAAAACCAGCAAAATCTGTGTATGAATAAACACCAACCCCCCTCCCACTCCTGCCTGACACTACATACTAAGTCTGAAATTGCTAAAAGGCCATTTTGGGGAACTTTGACTTGCTGCTGTTTACAACAACCAGCAAACTGGACTTTGGCTAACACAGGGCACAAGACTGTCAGTCTCTACCTGTTTCCAAAGGCTGCTCTCCCACGTTCAAAATAAAGCCACTGGAACGGCTCTCCCAGGTTCAAAATAAAGCCACAGGAAGAGTTCCCATTCGCCATTCCAGGACTGTACGGCCTCACACCGCTTCCCATTCCTTTACCTTTTCTCACAATAGATAAATATGAACAAAACAAAAACTTTTCTAATTAGACTCAACATCTTGTCACAAGGATGAAAAGTTCCAGGTTGCAGATACTGCTGTAACCACTGACAGCTGTGCTGTAATGATTATTATTAATAACAGTTACAAGTATGCGTGAAGCAGCACATGATCACTGAGCAAGCAGCCCAAAGAGATTATTTATTTCTTGGCTCATGTTAGATTTATTGCATTAAGGGCTCTTTTGTAATTAATCTACAGCTCCTGAAAACTCTACCACTTTTCTAATGCAGAGATAATACGGATCCTATGAACAAGGTGTAAAGGTTACTAAGCATGAAGTGAGAGCCTGTGTTCATAAAGCACGGTAACAAGTCCGCTCTTCACTACATATCTGGCAAAACAGGGAGTTTACAAATCCTTAAACCTTTGTAAAAGGACCTAAGACCCAGTTTTTACTGCATTTATCACCTGCCATTGCTAGAAGGAGCCAGTGACGTGTCTGGACACATACACCACTCAGATGAAACTGAGGAAAGATACCACATTCCCAGTTTCCATTAACACAGAGCAGTGCTGCTTGGCCAAAACCACCCCATCAGAGGGGAGAACAACAATTTCTCCAGACCTGACTGAAAAAAAGATGAAAGCTCAAAGAATTTTTGGAAAAGAAAGGGAGAGTGGCCTGTAAACAGGGGAATGCCAGGACTGTGCTCTAGTCACCTCTTTTAATACAGGTGGACTTGTATGCAACAGAGAGTTTCATATCAGAGGGCTACAGAACCAGACACCTCAGCTCTGGCTTAGGATCAGTCTGGGTGGGTTGCTGCAGAGGTACGGTTTAGTTTCATACCTTTCCCTCTGCATTTCAATAGTTCCATACTGAAAGATCAGCTATATGAATGTCTGAAGTTTTAGTTCAAGTTCCCTCATTATGCAGGCTATGCCAGGGGAAAAGAGTCTCAGGATAAAGACAGCAGAAGTAAAGACATCTTCTACACAGTGCAGAGCAAATGAGGGGAAAGATCCAGTCTCACTGGATCAGTCAGTCTCACTGACTTTTAGGATGGAAGAGCACCACATTCCATATTGTTGAGGCTGCCCACTTGTACATACCCAAGGCTCAGTGTGAAATAGGTGCAGAAATGTCCTTTAGGATGACCAAGAGCACTGATGCTCTCGTTTCCACGTTATCTTTTCATCCTGTGAGCGAGCACATACCGACCATTACCTTGCAATGGTTACACAGAGGTATAATCAATGCCTCTGATAACAATACTGGCATGATAGAACAGAGAGGAATGCACCTGTTTCAGGAGAGAAGCCCACAAGAAGCACTTCAGCTTCATGGACCAATATGTGGTCTAAGTCCCAAACACATGTTCACTGACATAATCCAAACTCCCTTTTGATTTTACGTTTTTAACCCTATTAATTTCTCCCCAGGACCACCAGCTCTTTTCTAATTGTTGGCATTTCCTCCAGCCCCCACCTCTCCCCAGGCCAGCGACCTCCCCAGACAACTGTAACAAATATAGCTCAATGCCAGGACAGGTCAGCAGCAAAGCACCGATGTTTGGGTGGCCAAACAATAACTCACAGATGCTCTCCCTCAAGCAGAGTCCACCCTCTAGCTAACTACTAAGGTTCTGCAGCATTTGACATGCACACTGAAAGCACATTTGGCTTTTATTATATTAAGTGTCAGCTAAATAAACAGTCACAGCTATAGATATAAAAAAATATACATGTAAATACACATAAAAATTATATGTTGCTGTATCTGACCTATCTGGGCTCATTAACAGATCCATAAAGTAGGTAGTATATATAAACCAATTTGCAAAGTCAGACTGAGATGATTAACTATAAACACTCCCCCGCATTATCAACACAGGATTTCTTGCTTGGTTGTCAATCCTCGTTTCCACTAAAATAAATGCAAGTCTACACCAGGAACTATTCAATTATAAATATGATCTTCTTTTGTTTGTGACAACATAACTACAAAGTAATTTCTACTATACTGAATTACTCCAAATGATTTGGAGAAAAGGCCAATTTGTATGGATCATAATTTCTAGTTCTTGCCTCTTTTAAATGGTAACTGTTATAAGAAGATCTACTGAGATATTTGTGACACATAAAACAGCCAAAACCAGTTTCCTCACATGATTAAGATAACAGTGCCCTGAATCCGCTCTGTCCGGTAATGCACTAACAGAATTGTTATTAAGCAGTAAGGGAGTGAGAGAGACTGAACACCATGAGACATGTGGCAGAGTGAATTTTCAAGATTTCAAGTGAAAGCTGTCACTTTACAAAGCATGATGCCAACCCCTTCAGCCTCTACGTCATCTCAGAAATATACAGAAAAACAGTTGAGCTTCACAGGTAAATGAAAATATCTGCTCTTTCTATCGTGCCAGATTTCCCACGCACCTCTGCTTCTGGTAAGTGACCCCACTGAAGAAGACCCTGCTCACACTGACAGAGATGGGGGAGGAGGCTAAAAATGGAAGTCTCTAATAGCTCACTGAATGTGTGGGAGCTGTGTCTCCCTGAGCTTGTGTATTAACTGCCTCGGGATTTCAGAGAGAAAGATTTAAATACAAGTGTGCTCCCATCTGGTGACAAATTCTCTTCAGAAGCAGAGAAGAATCATGCTGTACTGACCAAAATGCCTTGCCGGTAAGACTTGGTAATAACGTCACACAGTTTTCTCCAGCTGAGAAGAAAACTGTTTGGGAAAAGCTTTCAGTCACAAATTTTAAAGCCTCTACAGGCTCGCTCAGCCCAAAAGAAAAACAACCAGAATTCATGAAAAGCCAATCCATGTGACCCCAAAAAAAATAATCAAATTTACATATTAGCAAAATCCATACGAAATAGAACTACCAGCTTGCTTATAAAGCAGGCTTCTTTCTTCTCAAATCTTTCAAAATAGAGATTATTTTTTATGGTATAATATAAAAATAATTTCACATGAGAATAAATTGAAGAAACACTGCTTTTTTTTGTCTTGGTTCAACAAAAAGTAGCTCACCGCACATAAGTCAAGTCCTTTCAAACATATGGAGACAAACTTTTATAGATTTTAAGCAAACTTATATCAGATGAAAGTGACAGGATGTGATAAAAATATTTTTTCATTATTTATTACAAGCTGATCAAGAGACATATATGTAATCCATAATATCTATATTTTATTCTAGATGATATCTAACAGAGATACTTTCCATCAATAAGATTTTAATGTCAGAAACATTTATTATATGCTGACTCCTATAATCCATTGGGAAATTACTCCTTCTAAGTTAATCAATGAGAAAGCTCACAGTGATAACATAATCAAAGCAGCACATATTAAACAAATGATCTGATCAACAGCAATCCCTGTTCAATAACCTATTAATACATCATCTCTAAAGGCCACTTAACCTACAACTGGCATCGTTCTGCAGAAGACAGACCAAGAAAACAATACTTAGTGAAATCATCCCAACTGCTTTAATGACACGGCACCGGTGACTGCCCTGGCTAAGTCTGGGTGACAGCAGCAGCCAGGCATCAGCTTCCTTTTTCTGGACATCCACATCTATTTCCAACACCCTAAGTGCAATGGAAGGAGACTTTGGAAATACGGGTTTGGTGGTGAGGAACTAAAGAGGTCAGAGATGTAAAAATTGGTCCTACCAAGTTTTATTTCTCCTACAGAAAGGTCAGAAAGTTTTAACTAAGAAGCTCAATTCACTACTTAAACTGGGAGATGCCATACCTGAGTCACCAATGAAAAGTGAATACAAATATTTAAAATAAAATACCTCATTACACATGCCATCCTTTCTCTTTTATTTTTAGCCAGAAATACATGAGCAGGAGGTGTTAACAATTTTAATTTTAAGGGCAGCCAGAACTGTGACAACCACCTAAGCAGATCGGCTTGAGAATATTTGGAATGATCCCCAGCAGTTCCTTTAACAAAATGAATAAAATGCAGCTGAACTCAAAGCACCCCCCTTAGAAAGCAAATTCTTATTTAAAACGAAGTAGTGATCAACAAATCACTTTCCTCAATAAATTACTGTAGCAGTTAATTAAAATGTGTCCCTTATGTTCAGCTTTCTTTGGCAGCCAACTTGTAGAGAGCAGATTTTGTTTTACCATACATTACATCCCGGCAAAGTTTGTGAGGTCTGGCAGTAATTTTCCTCGACACAGATTGAAACTGGAGGCAACCGTTCCAGTACACTGCTGGATACTTCTGTACCATAAAAAAAAGGCACAAAGATTACTTCTCCTCCAATTTGTGCTCACGGCTGGTGCCTGGGAGGTGTGTGATGCATCTGCTAGCACGTGTCACAGCTCATGCCAACACATCTTTAGTCATAGCCATTGCCTGCCCTGGCTAAGGGCTCTGCTCTGGGAGTCCCAACACATGCTGCCATCACACCTTCAGTCTGTGGTGCAGAGAGATCTTTCTCTAATAAATACAGAAACTCTTCAATTTTCTTCCCTTTTCCCTCCGCACTGCATATGCACTTGATGAAAGATACCTTGTTATTGTCTCCTGGAAACTCTGAGCTGACTGAACTCTGTAGCCTCTCCCTAAAGGGTGAAGATTTCAGAAGATCTATGGGTGCAAGCTACTTAGTACTGGGAATTTCTCTATGTATAACACAACAGTGGAAACCTCAGTGCTCCAAGGTCCCTGGACTCACACACCTATCTTCTGGAATTACCTGTCATCGAGGTGTCAAGCCCAGGAACATCAGCATGACAGTTTGTTAAAACGGGCAAGTTAAAAGATTCTGCTAAGTTAACACTTGAATGACTTATGAACCACTCATTTTAATATTTGATTTAAGCTTGAGCGATTTGATTGCGCGTGGAAATACAGGGCCTGACTATAACCAAAGGAGTCACTCACAGGGCAAAAGGACAGCAAACCAAACTTGCAAAATCATGGCAGGCTGTCTCTTGTTCTGAAACTATTTCACCTACAACTGATTGCCACACACACTAGTCCTGGGCATTTACACAGGAACAGTCAAAACCTGTGACAACTCCGTGATTCCTACACAGGAACAGTCAAAACGTGTGACAACTCTGTGACTCAGACATTCTTTTGGTTCGTACCATTGTTTTATTTGCAAGTGTTTTGTGAACACTGGTTTGTACCATGATGTGTATGCTTAATGTGCAATAGACTTCCCAGTAACAAATCTATATTCCAGCAGCAGCGACCATCACAGAGGATATTTCATGTGGTGCTCTCAGTCCTCAGCTTGCCACCACCTCTCTGACCGCTGTTCCTGAACTGGGAAGGCCTCACCTTTCTGGCAGAGCTGTTTGGAAGGGCACTTCTTGTTTAAGTCAGGCAGAAAGGCTGGCTTAGCCAAAGGGTACAGGTCTGGCAAGGGCGTGGGGTTTGGACAGGGTGATGGGGTGTGCTCACTCTGGGGCTGACACATCTCATACCACACAAGACCCTCAGCACACACCATGGGTACAGGTTTTTGCCAATGCTTGGGCCCTTCTGCCCCATCAGGCACCCCTGAAATCCAGCCACCAAAACACAGCACTGTGGCAGAAATAAGTCAGAATTAAGTGAAACTACCTAGACATCTCTTCTTAACAAGCACTCTCTGAGATTCCAAAAGAGCTTATAAAACTCCAAAGGAGTTGAGAATAACAAAATGCATTTTTAGAGGCAGAACCCCGAATGAGTCACAGAAATTAAAAAAGGGATGCAGCAGCAATTTCTTCCCTATCATTTATGTCCTTGCAGTCAGGCTTGGTCCAGCCCAGCCTTTAGATGGGTGATGACTAACACTTCATTGTGAGCTCCCATGGACAAGTCAGCGTTTTTCCATTTCTTCCAAAACTGGCTTTGCTCTTCATTTTCCACACCATGGCTGAGTCTCCCTGACCCACCCTGTACTCACACGTTTCTCCCACCAACCACCAAAAGCTCTTCATGAGGGAAGAGCAGCCTCCTCCTTTCAGGGGCCCTTGTGAGCCAAAAGTACAGAAGCTGAACAACCAAACTAGGCAAACAATTTCTCTGCTGTCTGGTCAACTCCTTTTCAAAGGGATGTAAGTGCAATTACAGAGCATGCAAGTCAAAAAGTCACTACCCATCACACATAAAACAAATGCAAACTACACCCAAGTCCTTAATATTCTTAGCAAGCAGATTTTGGTTTAGGTATTTGTGCATTGTTTTATGGCAACGTGAACAGAAAACCAAATGTATTTAAAAAGCTCATATCAGAAGCACAGTATTTTAATCTAAAAGCTTCAGGCTGTATTCTGCATTTTTAAATATATAAACAAATATGATGATCTTTGCTATTTAGAGACAAGCAGAAGGAAACAGGGATCAGAACACGTAGGTAAGAACACAACTAAAGACAGAGCAACTGTAATTATGGTGCAAAAAAAGCAACCCATGAGCAACATATCTGATGGGACTAGGAAGGGTACAGAGAAAATCTGTCCACGCAAAGATCTAGTGTGTACAGCCCTTATTCTTGATTAAGGCACGAATACGCTACTGCAAAAATTACCTTTAATTAAAATATATATACTTATAAGTCCCATGGCAGTTTTCAAAAGTCAACTGAAACGTAAAGGAAATGTTTGAATTTTTTGGCTCACTGAATCATGGCTGAATTTGCCACTCGTATTGCCATGTCTCTTTATATTGGTTCAGGGGATCTTGAACTCCTAGTCAGAAGTGGCAACCACTGTAAGCACAGTTGTGCTTCATCCAGGTGGTGTTATTGCATTCAGAGCGGATGAAGCTGCAGCGATTATGTGGTCAGGGAAGATGTGCCAGGTATAATTTGGGATAATTTCCTCCATTACATTCTACGTAGCCTACTAGAAAATACAAACATATGGGACTGCAGCCCCAGTGGTCCTGGCTGATGTTGGAAAATCTGCCTTCAGTCACTGATGTAGATCTGAAAACAGTGTGTATGAAAATGATCTAAAACAAATAATCCCTATACCACTAAGCAGGAAGGCTTCCCAATATTTCCATGTTGTAGCAGAAGCTTATGATTAACGCAATAAGGGGGGAAAAACCAGGTTTTATTTGGGAGAAATTCTAGGATTTTAAAATTTGTCTTCAAATTCCAGGTGTCAAAAATGCCTGAGACTAAAAACTCTGAGTCAAAACCAAACTTCTTGAAGTACTTACCTCTGCTTGTTCCTTCCTTTCATAATATAAAGCACACTGTATATGAAAAATCTGCCATCCCAATTCTCATTTTATCATGCAATATAATGAATCGAAATGAAATATTTTGGAGCAGAAAGGGAAGAAATCACAGAAAGGAGAAAGCCATAGTTATGTCACTTTGTATTCCAAATTATTTGTTTGAAAAATTCAATTACTTTGAAAGCAGTCAGCTCCTGACAGGTTTTTTGGGGTGTTTTTGTTTGGCTGGGTTTTTTTAACACAACAGTATGTTTCTAATAAAAACTACTCTCTTTATTATTTTGTGACTGCTTGACTTAAAATAAAGCTCATTACACGCAGATTACATTGCAATTAGAACTAACAACTTTCACAACACGCGGTTTAAGACCTGCACCACTGAACTCTGGGGGAGAGGGATTTGCCTTGGACCAGTGGATTAATATCCTTCAGTAAGTCTCCTCTGGTTTGTGAGGCAGTGGCTGATATTTCCTGCAGTCAGACCCTGCGTGACCTGTGCCAAACTGCATACAGCTAAAAGACTTGCCTTTGCCGTGGAGATCTCTAAGCAACATTTTTCACTGTCATAATGCAAATTCAGCGTCAAGCTGAACGTTCCAGGATGTGTTCGGTTATGGGAATCTTCATCATTTACCTGTGGCTACGGGTCCTCCCCTTGCACAGCACATCGGTACGTCTGACATCAGGTAGTGGCTGCATGTACACCAAAAACTGGTAGGCAAACTGGCAAACAGCACAGCCCCGTTTTCTGCTGGCTGCACATTTCTGGTTGGGCTCTTCCACTTCCTCAAACTGTTAAAGCATGGGACAGATTGTATTTCTTTTTTCCCTGTAAAACTTATTTTACCCAAAATATGCCAACTATAGCACAAGATGATGATATCCTTGAAGGGGTGGTTTTACACAGAAGAATTTGTGAATCATCAAGAAGAAAGGTGAGTTCTGCTGAATATATAATGCCAAGTTTGACAGGAAATCTATGGCTCCTGTAAGAGGCAGAGTATCAAATTAGCAACGACAGCACAGTTCTAGAAAACTGCAGCTCAGCAGTTAACTTCAGCAAGTGATAAACTTGGCATAAGTGACCTGCAGATTTGACCTCCTGAGCAACCTCCACATGAGCAATAACACAAGAGTGATTAACACACATGACTCTCCCTGACTGCCACATAACATGGTGGGGCCATGGTGGAACAGATCCACCTGGTTGTGTTGGGCCTGCTCTTATGCTGAGTTAAATAGGGTGGCACTTCAAAATAAGGTGCTGGAAATGCCCAGGCACCTCTTGGCTTCTCTTTATAAAAGCCAGCAATCGGCAAGGATGTGGGTCAGCCTCCACCTTCATAATACAACTTACAAACTACTAACGATGGGGAATTTCAACAGATCCACTTGCCTATGTGACCATCACAAACAAAGGACACTGCCAGCTCAGACAGTGTTGGTATCCAGCCAGCATATACAACACCCCACACCGTGCAGGGAGTTCTGCAGCCACAGAAATGACAGCCTGTCCCTTCCAGCCTGCAGCCTATGAACAGACTCTCTTGCCTTTTAAGTATTGATGAAGTGCTCTGCCCATCTAATGAAAGTTCTCTCCTGAGTTAGCTGGGCCCTTGGCAAGGGAAGGTTTTGCAACTCCTACCAAAGCCATTTAGCCCTGCTCGAGGAAGTGCTCACTGACTCAGAGCCTTCTGGTGAGCTGGCAAAAACCAAAATGCCAAAAACAATTTTCCCCCAGGGGCACAATGAACTTATGATACATTCTCTCTTTTGAAAAACATAACAAGTGTTTCAGAACTGCCACTGACTCCTAGAGTGTTGGGCTGTTATTAAAGCACCAGCCTCAGATTTCAGCTTGATATTGCTTGTTTTGAAATAGCTTGCCTTAAATAATACTCTCTTATACATTTCAAGTGAATAACAATGTAACTCAGAGTACGTGTGTGTGTGTGTATATATATATATACACACACATCATATATTAACCTCAGGATACTTTAGGCCTGAAGCAGTAAGATACCAGGAACAATTATAAGAATTGCAGGATTTTTAGGAATCCAGAAAGAGGAGAAATATGAAAGAAAGAATAAAATATGAAGTTTTAGGACAACTTATAGAAGATGTAATTGATTTCAAGCAGTATAAGTTGTCCCTGCTTTCAGCCATTACCATGGACAAACAACCACAGACCAGGGAAACAAACCCAAGAGATCTTCCATTGGCATCCTCAGGGAGCAATGTCCCATCACAGTACCCCTGACCTCTAAATCCTGCCTGGCATGCCATGCTCTGATGTCCTCAGGCTTTCAAGCCTGTTAACTCAAAGATTTCTATGCTGTTTCTCCATGCATTTAATCCTGAGCTCTCCATTTCCCAAAGGAAGGTCTTAATTTTCCTCATGTCACTACAGCTCAAGAGCAGTGAGTTATGAAGTTCAGAGGCTAAGGAAGGAAATGATCAGTCAATCTAGCAGGCTCCAGCCTTCCTTCTAGGCTGCAGTGGCACTTCACTGCATTTAGGAGACTGCAACAGTTGCTCAGTTAGTGCCCAGGCAAACGTGAATTGGTGTTGATCACTGATTACAGTCACCCAGTCCCCTACTGGTACTGTAAAGGTGTTGCCGTTTCTCATTCAATTCTCCAATTATTTGTGACTCCCAGTGTGGTACAGCTATGACTGAAGGGCAATTAAGATACCTGCTAGCCCCAGCACCTCTGAAAGCTTGATGATTAAATATATAGTATGTTCTTACTTTCATGTATTTTATAGAGCTCAGTCGCCACTAAGAACAAAACCCTAACAGACTTTCCCTTATGTTTTCCAGCTCACTAACACCTGCCTGAACATCAGTGTTCACAGCCTAGAAAAGAAGAAGTCATTAAATTGTATTTATTTATGGAAGATGTTCCTATGTGCTAGAGAATGCACCCTCCTTCCTCTGAGTTTTTCACTGAATAACTTATTGAATGATCTTTTATGCACTGGGGTATTGAAATATTAAAATCTGACAAAAAGAAGACTTCATGGAAAAACTCAAATTAGAATATCTCTTTTTAATGAGCCAAGTCTATGGCTGTTTCTCAAAGTTTTTCATAGTGCAAGAATTGAGTTCTTGGATAAGGTGAGAAGCAATCAGAAGTGTCAGCAAAAAGAACACACTTTCTCCAGGCTGCTGTGTCAGTCTAATTCTGTGCTAGACAATCATACATTTCTCCATTCCTTCAGGAAAAGAAACCAAGTGGATTATTACTTACTGTCGCTGAATTGCTAACATTACCTCTCTATGCCAGCATGGAAAAGATCTCCCAATTCCAAAATGCCTGTACACCAAGCACAGGGAAACATTAAAGGACAACGAAACCCTAGAGAGTTTAGAACATCATCTGCAAGTGAGATATTGCATCATCTTCAATAAAAGAGAAGCAGAATCAATCCCAATAACACCCTGTTCACCAATCAGATGATAGATTAGTCCCTTTCACTCAGCCTCTCCTCTCCTGCAGACTTCCTTTACATCACGTTCTGTCTTCCATATACTTAAACAAAAGTCTCCTCCCTGTGAATTTTATTGGTGGATTCTTTTTGCATAAAGGGTATGTCTGACCTAAAACTATTACTTTCTAGATGGTCTAACATTTTTTTCATAGAATCAAGACATAAACATTTAAGTACAGAAACGTGCATATGGACACAAGTATGGATTAATGGGGAATGCTTGCAGCCCTCCCTTTTCCCTGTTTCACCGTCCAGTGAAAGTGCTTGTGTAATGTGACACAGCTTCACAGATACTCAACATCCTCCTTAACAGGACTGAACAGTAAGGAACAGTCTTACCAGTCTTTCCCGCTCCCGTGTTTCAGGGTCTGTAAGCTGACAGTCATCCTAGTGCAGGAGGGGGTATCATTCAAATGTCAGGAAATAGTAAAATGTGTAACCATGCATAGGCAACATCCCCTCTAAACGTACTGCATGCCTGTGCATAAAATACAGAGGTAGCACCACAAACTGAGAAGGAAAAAACAAACTCAAAACCAACCAAACCAAAACATGATTGCAAACTATGTATCAGCTAACGCTGAGCAGTCCACCCTTTGCTCTACTGTTCATTAACAATTCCTATTCTACCTTTTTAGGCAAAAAGGAATTGGAGAAGGAAAAAAAAAAGGGGGGGCATCCTAGAAAATTTCACCTCAAGTCTTTGAAGGTCTGCAAAGTCGGTGCCTGATGTAAACTCTACAAGGCTAGATCATCCTGCCCAGAACATCCTGCCCCGTGTAGAAACCTGGAAGAGGGACTTAGTGTTCAATCCGCACATCAAAGCAGAGAGCTCAGTGAAGCTGCTCTGAGATGCAGTGAGAAGTTTTTCTAAGGATCAGAACACAGCTGTGGTGGAAGCACCGAGCAGGAGACTGCAGCCTGCCTACAGGGTAATCAGGACCTGTCAGTAAACCCAGCACCCTGCCTGATTCATCCCCATTCTCCAACCCCACAGTCTGGTTTGCAGATACTTTCTATTCCCTGAATTGCCTCGCTGCTTGAGCTACTCAGGCACAGAGTTAACAAAACTCAAACATGAGCTCACGCAGCTCTTTCTTTATAAAGGGAGGGAAGGGAGAAGCAGAATGAAGAGAGTGCAGATAATGCTGTTGCCTTACTGTGGGCCTTTCTCAAAGCTATTGATTTTCTCTCGTAGCTTTTTACTGAAATCACCGCGTGGCCTTCTGGCTGACTGAGATGCATTTTTGTGTACACATACTCCCTGGTGTCTCTATATTATCACATTATCCTCACGTGCCAATTCTCAGCATCCCTGTCACTACCAGAAGCTGACACACAGGTTTCCTTTAGAAAAACAAAGCTGAAACAAATTCCAGCCCAGTTTAAGCCATAACCATTGTTGCTGATTCTTATTCATTATACCTTATTCCCAGCATCAAAATTCTCCCTCTCCTTGTTTTTCTGCCTTTGAGGGAAAATGCTGTTTGCTGAGAAGCTGTGCTAAAGCTCTAATTAACGTGTATTGCACTAAGCAAAAAGCACACCAGCAAACAGGCCTGTTTTAAGCCTATTTTTAAATCATATTATATTCAAGGCATGCTCCCTCTGTTGTGTAGGCCCACACAGTCACTCAGGGCTTACTGCCTGCTTCAATTGCTGGCTGTTTCCCAAATTTCCCTCCCTTCTGTCTTATTCTATACCCACGAAGACAACAAACGAGCTATTTCCACAATCAAGAGAGGCTCCTTGCTGAGTCAAAAGAATGAGCTCGAGTTAGAGAGGAAAATACTCTCAGACACAGGTGTGCAAGCGACATCATAATTGCAGCCAGAATAGATGGCCTGCAAATTGCATGGCATTTGTAATTAACAGTGCTCTGTAACGAGGACCACTCTGTGTGCAATTACAATCTAATAATGCTTCATAGCTGCATGAGCAAAGCTTTATTTCACTGAGAAAATGTGGATTGAATATTTGCAGGAGTAATCTACTCTACAGTGCAAGATCCCCAATTCACAGATGAAGCTGCAGGTTATTCAAATATCAATCAAATTAAATTTGTTCTTAAACTCTAGTTTACCACAGAGATTTAAACCAAGCTAATGGGAGCTGCATCATGGAAATCTTTTCTGGAATCTGATGAGATGCATCTGCAGCTCCTGGGGGAATTGGAGGATAAAGTGGCTAAGCCATGATCCATCATATTTAAGAAGCCCTGGCAGTCCAATGAAGTTCTCACTGACCAGAAAAGGGAAAACATTATCCCTATTTTTAATAAGGGGAAAAAGAAAACCTGGGGAACTGCAGGCTGGCCAGTCTCACCTTGGTGCTCAGCAAGACCACAGAGAAGACCTCCTAGAAACTATGCTAAGGCACATGGGGAATAAGGAGGTAACAGGGGACAGCCACCATGTCCTCACTGAGGGCGAATCACACCCGGCAGATCTGGTGTCCTTCTGTGACAGGGTTACAGTATTGGTGGACAAGGGAAGAGCAACCACTAATGCCTCAGAAGCATCTGTCCAAAACAGAATCCAAGAGAAAACCCAAACATTGCGGGAAATAACCAGGGTATAATTGACAGAATCATCTTGGCTACTACACAACATGTGCCCAGGTCTTAGCAATTTGCACCCTCTAATGTTCTTGCAGCTTCTTGAACACCTTCCTTTGTTTCTGCCTACAACAACCCTCTTCATTTTCAGGTGAATACTAAAATAGTGACAAGTATTTTGTTAATACATAGACAGAGGAGGAAGCATCTCCATCCCTCCACCACTGCAGCACTCATAAAGCAGAGTCCTCCTGCGAACAGTGAGCATGGACAGATGGGGTAACAGCACTACAGATGCCAAAGCCCTCAATCAGTGTCACTAAGTGCAGGCTTTGAGCTTGCTCACTGGGGCCCTAAAGGAAGTACCAGCGAGGACTCCTTATTCCTGAAAACAGGAAAGTTCTTCAGCAAGTTTCCCCTCTTAATTCAACTTGGATTTGATCCTAAGGGCCTTTCCAGCTCAGATGATTCTATCTTCTATGGCAAAAAGGACAAGAGGCACAGTTGCAGCAGCCAGTACAGATTTTATCCCAGTTTTTATAAGTCACTTTAGAACTCTGCTGGTGCCAGAGAATCACCATTAACATCAGGTTTTAATACATTCAGGGTTAATAGAATTGAGGGAATTTCAGTGTAAAGATGTTAGATATTTGCTCGTTTCCAATTCAAATGTTACTCTGATGAGGTCAGGGCCTAATTGTACAAGGACAGGAGACCTGCAGAATAATGATAAAAACATGCCCCCACTTCTTACGGAAGAATTATAACAACGATTAGCATTTGTATCACACTCAGTGTCAAAGCATCCCTGCACTCTTTACAAAGCCCAACCCCGGGCTCTGCCCCGCAGTGGTTATTCAGCAATCCTTGAGCCCAGCAACACAAGAGCGATGCACCAGCCCTTCATCCTCCTTCCAAGGCAGCCCTGGCAGAGCCGGGCCGATCAGACCGAGTGGTCAGAGGGCAATACTGCTGCATTTATGGAGCGAGCAAATCCAGCACTTCTGAAAGCTCCTGGGGCTCTCTGGCTTTCTCCATGCCTCCTGCAGGAGCGATTTCCTATCCCCTGTCCCTTTGGCACTGCAAGACTATCCCTGCTGGAGCAACTTAAGTCACCCAGGGCCACAGAATGCCCTAGCCATAATCAGCTTTGCACGGCTCTTTGTGAGAGAAGACAAAATATGACAGAGATGGAGGAAAGAAAACCTGGCTTATCTATACCGATTTTGGTGGCGTTCTGACAATTCATGCCAACCCAAAAATCTTGGCCAACACAGTTTTAAATGGTAGCACAAAGTTAAAAGGAAAATGTGGTGTCTCACCATACTGAGGGATTAGTTTTATCAGAACAAAGCCTCCTATTGCTGACTTAATGACTTGGCAAAAGCACTGTAAATAAAGGCAACACTGAATCTGCCAATTCCCAGCTTGTCAAGCTCCTCAACAACCAACAAACCACAAAAGTAATTACAGACAGTTAAAATGCAAAGAGCAGGAGGCCATTTTCTAAAAGGCACAATTACTGTGTCTCTAGAGGCTGGATTTAAGTCTACACCCTGAATTAATTACCATTCATTTCCATCTGAAATTTGTTTGGCTTTCCCAAGATGTAGGTTTGAGGTGTTTCCAATTTATCTGAGACTTCATCATGAAGGAACTTGCAGTGCATTCTTCAGTGACTTGTTTAAGTCCCTCATCCCCATGACATTTGGCAGCAGTCAGCTTCCTGTGAGGCAGGCTTCTAATCAGCCCAAAATAAAGACCTTGTTTTCAGTATTAATGGAGTTTGTTTTGCCTCAAACAACAAACTATTTATTTTCAGGGACATGTCGGGAATCCTATGTACCTGTTGGCTGCAAGGCCTAAAGGTGCTCCTATGAACATTTCATCTTGTTTCCTGTATAAAAACTATGCCAATTTCACCACGTGCCCACAAGTGCTTGTATTCCTCAGAACGTTTCTTGGTTTCTGAAGAGATGCTAACACACACATTCAGCACGGAAACAAGTCTGTATCCAGCTCTGTCATAACAACAACAGAGGGAAACAATGAAATGTTACAAGCCCTTCACATTGCCCAAGCAGCGCAAGAAATCTTGAGCTTGTGGGAATGCTCTTGTTCTCAGAAAACAATAAATGATGATCACCAAAAAATTATCAAAGAAAGTAAATAACTATCCCTTTGACACCTGGCTAGAAAGCCTACAGTGGGAAACTCTATCTTCTGTCTGGATTCACAGGCGTTCCCAGTTTGACACCTCACCTCTATACAGTTACTGAAGGGAGGCAGCTTCCTAAAATGGATTCTCTGTCTCACCCTTCAGAAGCCTTATTTTCCTTCAGGGAGCCCAAGTTCTCAGGAACTATTTTAAGAAAATCCTTTATTGTTTCATTTTTCTGTCTCTTGGGTAGAATATGCATTGTTCTTTCTCAGTGGATAATTTATTCAGAGGCATTTTCCAAGTCAAAGGAGCTACTCTCAGCCCCAGCAGAGCTTCTCTGTAAACTTGCCCTATGCAGAACAGCAAACACAGAGAGGACAAAGCTGCAAGAGTAAAGCGCAGTCTGGGGCTACACAAACTGCTCAGCCTCATTAGAACAAAAAGAGTTTAAATTGTGTGGGGAGGGACTCTCTTAAAAGCCCAGGAACAGATGGTTTCTATGTGTACTGTACTTTGCTCTATGGTTTTCCCAAGGCCACAGAGGAGCTCAGGCAGAGGCTGCTGTGCAGAAGTTCAGACCATTCCAGTTGCTAACAGGAGTGGTGGTGAACAGGGCAGCGACCACAGCCCTGCTCTTTGCACCTGTACATGGCAATGCACACACAACACACCGCTGCAGACCCTTAAATACCATCTATAGGTCCTTCCCAGCAGTCTTTAGGAATCCCACTGCCAGAGTTACACACCCTCACAGCACAGACTGCTGTGGGCCCAGGCAACACCGTGGATCACAACCAAGGGCAACAATGCTTCAATACTTTCCTGTTCACTACTTCAGAACACAAAAGTAAACAAAGCTCCTGCATGACCTGTTCTTTCCAGAAGTTCTCAAGACACAACCAGAAATCAAAAATTTCCAGTTGCTGTTTAAGTCTTTGAGGTTAAATCCTGCTAGACCATATCTGCATACTTCACTAAAAAACTCCATTAAAGCAAAGTAGATTTATGTCAGATGAGCACAAGTTTCTTTCTTCCCTTTATGCATCCTTGCCACAGATGCACCAAGCACCTTTTTGAGAAACTGGTGTTTGGTGTAACAGTCATAAAGAACATGACAGAAAAAGCAATCTTCATTATTCATGAAAGCCTACATAAGTTACCAGGCTGGTAGTTCAGTCATCCAGTGTTATTTTCTGCCAAGAATATACAAGTTAATATGACCTTTCACAGCATCTACCCTTAAGATGCCTCCAAGCTATGATGGGATTACAAAATTTGAAATCTGCTGAGGCAGATCAAACATTTCCTATTAAAATGACCTAAAAAATACAGGGCATACTCATGTATTCCCTAGAAATTCTCGTTCAGTATGTTTCAGCTTTTTTATTTTCCATCTCTGCTGATTTGCAGACCCTTTAGCATTTCCCTTTGGATTCCTCAATGTCAGCATAAAAATAATACTCTTGCCTTTCTTAATTACCTTTCTCAGATCTCTTAGAAGTGGCTAATATACCTCCAGGGATCCATAGAGAATAATCTGAAAATGATGAGTTAATAACCTCATAAGGACAGGCCCTTAAGTTATTGTCCTTCAACAAAGGACATACTTTAATAACATTGTAGGTATTGTATACTAGTTGCCCATTCTTCTACCACGTGTAACAGAAGCAAGAACTGCAGTCTTTGTAATCCTTTGAAACTGTGTTTGTTTAAACTGTCACAAAACCTGCCCAAAGCATATTGGGGAAGTCAGGGTCAGCAGAACAGTGAATCCCAGGCTCAGTAATTACACACAGCTACTGCGTATGCAAAATAGACTTGATGGTAACATTTATTTTTCTCTGGCTCCCTCCGAGCAGAGGGTTACAGAATGCTCCATGCAGAGCCAATCATTCACAGTTCAAGCAACCAGGGATGGCACTGAATAAAACCCCATTTCAAAAGGAAGGTAATATAGGTTTAAGTACTGGAACTTTTAATGGTAATGCACACTAGAGAGAGATAGCACTTAGGAAAATGTACTAATGATACTGTCTTTTCAATAGAGACATCAGAGCAATGATTTCTATGGCACTTTTGATCCTGGGCTCTGAAGGTGAAATTTCCTGTTCAGGAGATGATGCATAAGTTTTTATGAGGCTCTCATTAGCCTTAACTTGAAACTTTCAGTGGCACACACGCTTTTGCTAGACACTTTTCAGAGGTAAATTTGAGGAACATGAAGTCTGTTGAAAAACAAAAAATTTCAAAACCAACTATTCCACTCAGGAATTTATCTGACCACTCATTAGATAACTCTGAACTACTCTCCAACCCCAAGGAACACTCACCTGGAAAGTCTTGTGAAGTATATTGCAGACATACATAACTCTGGTTTGTAAAATCAAGGCTAGGCAACAGACTTGGCCAACAGGCATAATCCAGGGTAGCTTTCTCTGCAGTGCTGGGATGCTGACTTGTGAGAAAAGAGGGGTGGGGATTTGGGGGGAAAGAATTCAAGACCACTTCTTGAGATTGTGCAGAACAGATTTTCAGGTGTTTATCAGGTGCCCAGTTTGCAAGGTAACAGCCTGGTTGTAACTTTACCACCTCAGCAAGCAGGGAAGACAGTATCAGTGTTCTTTTATGCTTTAGACCTGCTTGTGAGGATGAAATCTTTGAAAAACCTGGTCCTTGTTGACCAAACAAATAAGCTACATAATGTTGGCTCTAACCTGCAGCTGAAATGTGTTTAAATTATACACAGAACAATCTGAAATGCCATCCATGCTTCAAAGGGTTCTCAAGAAGGTCTTTAAAGATCTCTGTGAGCAATTTACAAAGCGAAAAGATCCAAACCTGTTTCAAATGTTCTTTGCCACAGGCACCAACTCTATCTCTACCTTAAGTTTTCACACACAGAGCTAGAGAGCAGATGTCCGGTGCAAGCACACAGTTTACAATAGGCATGTTTCAGTCACTCAGTCATGGGGTTGTCTGAGCAGCGTGTGCCCTGTTTAACAGAAACATTCAAAGCCCAAAGATCAGGATTGCTTAACCGTTTCACATAAAAGGATGAGGAAGAAATACAGACAATATAGGAGTTCACTGAATGACGACTGTTAACTGGCAAGTCATCTGTCAACCTGCCACTGGGCTGCCTGCTGGAGAGTAACACAAAAACTGCACATCAGCTGCTGGATCTAAATGACAGCAGGAAGTGGCTGGCGTTTAGTTCTCCATGAAAGAGATAATAAGTATTTAAACTTTCAGGACTTACTTTCAAGTAGCCCACTGGCCCCTTCCCCTCACAGCAGAGAGCGTGTGGCAGCAATCCTGTAATTTGTGGTATGTTTCATCACCAAAAGGCTAATGCCACCAAGGGCTCCCCCTCTTTAACCCAGCACAGCTGGTTCCCTCTTTGTTTGGAGTTCTGCAGTAGCTCTACCTACGGCTGCATCAGCACAAGCAGTGAGGGTAAGAGAGGAACTGTAAGCTCTTGCATCATGACTTTCAGAATTCACAGGTGTGTTATTGCACCAGGGCAAGTTGAACAGGGGAATAATTTGGGAAAGTCGCCAGCCTGGGCAAGGTTATAATGAAGGGACTCTCACCATAGATGTTCTGTTATGCAAGAGGCAGTTTATCAGGGGTTGGCTGCCATCACTGTCACAGTGACTGACAGGAGCACAGGAGACCTCAGCTGTAACCAGCTTTCCCTTGCACTGAAGAATACCATGCAGAGTAAATAAACACAAACCATCCTCTGCTCAGGGGTGTCTGCCTTCAGCCATGGCTCAAGGCAATAATGCTTTTCAAAGATATTCATGATTGCTAGATTTGCCTTTTCTTCCTGTCCATCAACCTGTATTTCTACTAAGCTTAAATGGTAAGGAAAGAGATAATAAAAGAAGGGAAGGGACAGTTTTGAGCTTGAAGGCTGAGCCAGTCTCCATTCATAATATTGAGCATCTCTGTGAACACAGCACACAAACAGCAGGGAAATGCCATTTTATGGGTGGCACACAATACAGGCCAAAAGTTTCAGTTCCATAAACAGAGACTGATACTTAACACACAGAAAAAGGAGGTTCACCTGAGGAGACCTTCCCAGCAGGAAAGGAGAAACTTCCAGTGGCTTCCCTGGCTATTCAGACCCCTGACAAATACCTGTTTTCATAGTGCTTTTGTGAAAACCTGAGCACCATTTGCTCTGTGCTGCACATCAGGTTAGCTAAAATTAACACTTTTGCCTTTCAGCTTTTTCAGTTGGCTGCATTCTAAATGTCCAAGCATCACTTCTCTTTGCAATTTTAACTTGGTATAACATAGATGGAAATAGTTCAGCGTGTTTCAAGCTGCCTAGCTCTGAAGGAACAGAAGGGATGTAATCTTGGAGGTGGGAAAAAGGAGAGAAAAAGAAACGCTTTGTTGTAACACACTACTTCTTGTTCAAAAGGTTGTGTGGCAGCTCAAAGTTTTAACAACACAGCTGCCTTTGTGTCTCCTTGTGATGAGAGTTCCCATCAGCTCAGATCTGGCATTATGCCTGACTGGTAATTCATTACTTACTGTAATGTAGAAGCACTTTTAAAACCATAGCAGTTCCTCTTGAATGTTATCTTTCCTCTCTACCCTGAGCATGCCAAGCGGCTGACGTGCCTAAGTGGAGATGTCACCACTGAGCTCTGGGGCTGGATTCCCCAGCTGGTGCAAAGGAACAGCCTGTTTATTCCAGAGATCCGAGACAGGCGCTCTAAATTGTACTTCAAAGCAGCCTCTCTCCCCGTCCTCTGTAGAGATAGCCAAGATATGTAAAATTAATAATGAAGGAACAAAAGCATAAAGCAGGGCTCCATTCAAGAATTAATGTGCTCATTTTAACTCAACAAGTTCCATCTTCCCTATTTACAGCCTAAATTATCTCCTTTAACACAGACAATACAGGGAGAACACTGCCAGCGCTTCCTTCGTGCTAAGCAGACAGGCACATGCTGCTTGTTGGAGCTAAAAAATGAGCCTCCTAACAGGATAATATAGTTTGGATTATATTAGTTATAGAAAAATTGAGATGAGAAAGCCTCAAGGGAATAATTACCAGGAAATGTGGGGCTGATTATTACAAAGTGCTGAGCATTCACAGTGCCACATGAAGTCACTGGGTGCTACGTGTGCCTTATAACATGACCACTATTGCCTTTTCACAAATGATGGACAAAAGGTAGATTTTTCATACAGCTACATACCCAAGTTTCCTTCATTATTTTTGAAATATAAATTTTAAAAATATGCAGCTCATAATTCTGCCTATTTAAGCCTCTACAAATGCATGGAGCAGCACAATTATTTATAATCCATATACACAATGCAGCAATTGTAGAGCACTCAATGAACATGCACTACTGCATATTCATACAAAGGGGCAACACTAAGGAGAAGTTTCTTGAATGAAGATCAATTCTCTTGACCAATGTAATGGAAAGAAACTTAGGACTGATTGAAAAAAAAAACCCAATCAAAGAAAATTAAAAGACTTCCAGGTATTTCTCCAATTAGAGATTAGAGGAAAAGTGTTTTATGTCACTGGGATTTTTCAGTGTGTCTGAAGGACCGGAGGGCTCTACAGATAACAGGACCTGTTCTGACAGCGGGTAAACACGAAGGATCAGGCAGTTCTGCTGCACCTACCAGTGGGCTTGGCAGCCTGAACTCTTACCCGACAGTGAAAGTGAAGGTAGTGCAGTAAAGGAACAGGATAAGAACTTGCAATCAAAAGCATTCTTGAAAAACCTTTGCATCTGTGCCAAGGGAGCATCTCTGCTGGTATCATCCCAGACAGGAGCCCAGAGCAAACAGGATGAAGGGCAAAAGGCAGAAGCTCTAGTAGAAAGTCCATCAACGATACTATAAGTGACGTGAACTGTGAGCCAAGAAATGAATAAATTATAACATCAAAGTCTGCTCTCCTGTAAGTGACAGGTTGCTAAATTAATACTTAATGTTGGGGAGATCATTACCAGCAGAAATGTTTATGTGTTCTCTAGAAGGGAAAAAAGCGCATCTTTTTTTAAATTACTGTTATTGGCATTTCTATTGACAAGGAGAAATACAGAACCACACAAAACTGCCTGAATCACAACATAACACTTCAATGTGTCCATTAGCTAACGCTAATCTATAATTTAGTACCATGTAGGTACTCAGGAAATCCATTAATCTATATAGATTGTTCCTTCAGGATCAGTGCTTCAGGTTACTTTACATAAGGAAAGGCATCGAAGGTCTAGGACACTGTTTAAAAAACCCCACGGATCTTCAGAAATGCTCACTAGGAATTTCAGGAAAGACATCTGACAACTAAAATGCTTGATAACTTCGAAAAGAATATACTCACTGAAAACGTCCACCACAGAAAATGTCTGCAAAGACATAAAAGAACTTAATTGACTTTGAAAATCAGTCAAAACTTGTTCAAAATTGTGATCCCAAGGTTTAACCCTAGCCATTTCTTTTCTTTACACAGATGGCCCTTCTGTTCGACTGCAAAACAAGTTTGTCAAGGAAGGCAAATATATTAATGCTTAATATGTTTTAATGTTCTTTGCTAACTGCCTCTCCTTACCAAATCAAAGTTGTGGGGTAAAAAAATTGAGACAAAACCATGAAAATCACAACTGAAATCAAATAAAAGGAAGACTTATCTCCAGTAAACAGGTATTACGGTTACTTCCCCTGAGTAAAATGCTGTGCTGTGAAGACTTACAACTCCCATCCACTTTTGAAACAAAACCCCCCCGAGCGTGCCCCGGTGATAAGCAAAATATCAGAACAGGTTCAGTGTTACATTCCAATGAAAAGCACAAGGGAATAGAACAGCACTGGCACAATTCAGGAAAGAGAGAGACGCTCTGTGACACAGTAGTAGTCTTTATATTTATTGAAAACCACTTTTCTTTGCAATACTGTGCTGTAAGCCAATTGTTACCTTTCTCAAAGATTCCTAATTTTACAAGTATTAGTTTCCCCCAGTGGCCTCAGTTGTTCATACGGATTTTCACACATACAATACTTTCTCTATTGTAAGAAGCTGGAGATGGAAAGTCTTTTGAAATCTTTTCACCGCCAGAAGAGACTGCTTGATGAGATCATGAGCTTGGCAATGTACAAAAGGGAAAAATCCCAAAACCCTTGTTTGAGGACACAGAGAATCACGTTCAGGTGTGACAGCAATCAACGGAGATTTTATTAATGGCAACACAGAGATTATTGCTGTGCAGTGAGTGCTCCAGAGTGTGAAGAGCCTTTCCTAGTACATCTGCCAGCTCTGGCTGTGAATTGTGAGTTCCTTGTTATGATGGATGGTTCAGGCTCACTAAGATAAGCACAGGCGGTGGCCAACCCTACCTGGAGATCATCTGACCAACTATCCTGAGTTACATGGCTCCTGTCATGAAAAAGAACCGGAGCAACTGAACTTCTACTGCATTTCTCGGAAAAACTTAATGAAAATTTTCCAGTGTAAGCAAAGAGGTGATTCCAAATCACTACCTGCCACACAGATCTGCTGAGAACTTGGGGATGAGGACTGGTAAGCAGACAGAATTTATTTTCCTCACTAGCAGAAATGGGAAACAAGGCAAATTGGAAAGGCGATATGCCTTAAGAGAGAATCCATGCTTAGAACACCTTGAGGACAGGCTCCATGAGAGCACTCAAAGCTAAAGGAGACTCCAACTATTAGTTTGCTCTGAAAACCAAAACTGCTGTTCTTTATGCAAAAACTACAGTCTGCAGGACAAAGCAAGTCTCTCACCCTTACCTTCTTTACAACTCCTCTTTAGGATTTCAAAAATTAACTGCTTATCCCAGCTTTATCTGAAGGAGATATGACATTTCATGAGACTTATTCATATTGTCATGTGTCTAACTAAAAGGAGATTTCTAGGAAATACTGTTTGTAATAGGAATGATAGCGTGCATCTGCTCCCTGCTCCTCTTCTGCTCTGCAGTGTTTTCAATAGCAGACTACACCTAAATTTGATGAATTTTCCACAGAACTCCGTGGTAGTCAGAGAGCCAAAGTCACCACTGAAATCTTGGCAGAGGCCAGGCTTTAATTCACCAGTAATGCAACCCATTAGAATTGCAGATAAACTGTTTAAATGCTGGATACATCCGTGCAAGTTGTATATGAGAACCTGTCATTGATTTATCCTTTGCCAACCAGTTAAGCACTCTGGAACAGAACACACACTGTCAGAAACCTACTAATGTTCATTTCAGCAACACAGCACCTATGAGTGAGAGCAAACAGTACTTTACAGGCATTCTTCTGTACCCTGAAGAGATACAGATTATTGGATGAATTTTTACCATTTACTTTTCTTTCATTTCTTGACTTCACAAAAGCATTAATGCATTGATTTTTTTAAAGTCAAAGCCACTGATGAAAGGGTATCACCCTTTGCTGTACTATATAGTGCTGTCTGCCGCCCTCCAAAGGCACTGCTCCAAATTAAAAGATGATTAGACTCTCTAAGGTGACCTTGTGAATATCAGTAATGTGTTTACTTTCCTTGCCTTCCAAATCAACCTCACTCAATTTAGAAGGGAATAAAAGATGGTTTTTCTAATTGCCAGCCCTGAAGACTCTTACAGTTTTCTGAGACTCCAGCTGAGTCCTTCAAGCTTGTGCATCAGCAGGAACAATAAAGATAGGGAAATAGTTAATGGTTCTCAATGAAGAGAGCAAGTAGTTAATGATTCTGGGAGCTACCTGCCAGCAGAATAGACTCCAGCTCACTCGTTCACAGCTGTGCTGAATCTGCAAGGCTGACAAATACAAAGCAATAAAAGTTTATTTTTGTCACCAAAACGATAAGTCATAATTCACTACACACAAATAGTTCACAGTTGCTCTGCAAGAAAGGGGCTGATCTGCACCTTAATTTCATAGAGCAGTAAACCAGAGGGGTTTTTCTGCCTTTTTCCTGAAAGGGCACCCATTATAGGAGATATAATGTTAGCGTAGGCAGCGACTTAGGAAGTCCTACCCGGGATGTGGGGCTGACTGGTTTTATTTTAATGGAGTTCCAACATTATCCCAAACAGCTGGCTTCAGTCATGGCCAATGCATTTGACTGCCTTTACCTGAGGAAACTCTGAAGTTCCTCTCCAGAGCAAAAGACTAACCTACACTCCCAGCAGGCTCACAAAGGATGATGAAGAATAAGCTTTCTTCCACCTAAGCATGCAGAGCTAGAGCAAGGCACTGGGTCACCAGTTAATCTCCTACGGAGACAGAAGAAACAGCAGTTGTCAAAATGCTTTTCTGCCACTGGGGCTCAGTGCTTTGGCCATCACAAAACTGGCCCTAAGAGAACTTGGCTGAAATTGCCAGCTTGGAAGTGCAGCATTCATTAGACTGCACTCCCAAACACTGCTAGCGATCCCTAGCAATGCTTGCTGGACAGCTTGCAGCACTTGACTCAGCAACTGCTGGATCAGAGTAGCAGCTATTGCCCCAAATAAAACATCTCCAAGATAAAGCCACTTTCTATCCACACATCAAAAGTCACGGGACTATCTTTTCCATGATGTCACTTAGTTACTTTTGTCCCATGCTGCTCCTTGCAGAAGACGACGAGCTTCCCTTCACGATTTAGAGATGAACACTAGAAAAGCCTGCTGCTGAGTGGAAATTAAAGCTGTAGTAACCATTAGGCTGAGAAAAATGGGTTAATTTTAGGAGAGAAATGTGGCAATACTTATTCCACCTTCCCCTAAGCCAGACTCATCTAGGTACTCCTAACAAGATGCATGGTTGTGGCTCACACATGTACTCTTCCACATTCAAATACAGCCTCTGCCCAATTCCAAACTGGTGCTTGCATCCACGGCCTGTGGTGCCTTTTGAGACTGGTCATCTTTAACCCTGCCTACTCAAGACAAGCTCTACATTTCCATGTGCCCCACAGGTCTGTTCTTTTTCCTTTATTTTTCGGAAACGTCTGAAAGGAAAGGTCACATGAAATGCACCATATGGAGCAAAACAGAGTATGCCAGCTCTTTTCATTTTGGTATCCAGAACAAAGTCCACACACACCTTTTTATTTTTTAGATTTTTTTAAAGTAACTAACAATCTGCACAATTTTACAGAAGGCTACCAAAACAAACTAACTAGAACACCACTGAGCGCTCTCACATAACATCCTTTTAAGCCCAGGTGCAAGTCAGAATCAGATGTGGACATCTATTTTCTCTTTATTTTCAGGCAAGCAGGCCTATCTGCCTAACTTTATTCATCCCCCCCTTGGGAAGCATTCCTGCTGCCTTGGTTTTACGATGCCAAAAGGTAGCTTCTGTGAAGAGTTTAATTTTCATGCCAGTACAGGAAGGCAAAAATTTCTCCTGGAGGGTAGATCAGAGCAGGACCTATAACTAGGCCCTCAGAGTATCACTTCTGATAAAGCTCCCCACTGAAGAATGAGGGAGAGGAGAAAGGCTGACTTCTTAAATTATGTCCCTTAAATCAGGCAATTTCAGTATTTTCTTATGGCTGAAATGGAACATTTTGGGTTTTGAAGCTGTTCCTGATTTTTTATACTTGAATTCAATCAAAGCCAGTCTATTTGCATAAAAAGCCCATTTGAAAATAACTAGCTAGAAGTGCCAAATTGCCAGCCCTGGAGGTGAAGCATTTTTACGAGCAGCGCAGAGTTCTCATGAGCAGAGGCAAAGTAAAACCATCAGCACAGTCACACTTCCAGTACCCTTCATACATGCCTGGCACATAAAGACCACCAAAAGCGATGGGAGGGAAGGATTAATTTCAAAACTCTTTGAAACTGTACAGTCTTTGCTAAAAGTGCTAAATAGCTTCAAATGTGTATCAACATGTACTGTCCTTTATTTGGAACTCGTAAAAAAATATTTTGGTTCATTCCCCATTGAATTTTAACTGGTAATTAGCTTTGCAGAGATCAGAAGGTAAGTCGTGTGTGATGCAACTTCTAACCATTTCCACCCTGAAATGAATCAGAAAAATGGGAAACTTAATGGTAGAAGCTTCTTGTGACTCATGGTGGGTTTATGAGTTGTCAGAGTGAAGAATAAATGCAGTAGCGTAATGGGAAAATATAACAGCCATTATGTACGTGACAATAGCCCAGGTGCAGTTTCAGAGTTGAGAATATCCTCATCCAGCAAAAGCAATTAAATACATGCTTAACTTTAAGTAATCCCACTGGAATCTACAACATCTAAAAAGTAAGCAGTAATCATGAAGCAAAATGTTACTCCCCATTCTGAAAGAATATTTATATAACTGGGTGTTCTAACCGAGGCAAAAGAAGAATTGCATCAGGAATTGCATTCTCACTGCTGAAATTGTTTGCCAAAACTTTGAGCTATTAATTTAAGAGTGTGTGTGTGTGTATATCTATGTGAAAGAGGACAAAAAAAATTCCTTATTTGCATTTGGAACCCATTTGCTTATGTGTTGGAAACAGCAGAGTTCCTGGAAAGTGAAGCATGGATACAAGAGACCCCTGCAGGGCAATGAAATGAGTGGGGGGAAAGTATTTTGCAGTTATCTTTCTCAAGTACATTCCTAATTCTGATTCTAAGTCACCTTAAAGTCCACCCTCTGACACTCTTGGCTTTTTCTCATGCATTACCTCTTTGGCAAACAGCTGGTTTGTTGTGCACGATCCTGTTCAGCCATGGTTTGCTACAACCACTGCCTTTCTCATAGCACAGCCAAGTTAAACACCAAGCCCCTCTTGCTTTTCTGTGAATTGCTGGATGAAGTACTGGGGACACAGTGCATGGACATCTTATTTAAACAATGGTTGAGAAAAAGCCCCATGATGGATGAGGTGCTCAGCGGACTGGCTTCCCTAATAACTCACTAAACCCAAACAGCTCATGAAATTTTTTTCCTAACAGAGCTCAGCAAACCAAACATAATTGTGTCTTTCAATTGCTTTGAGAATGAACCACTGAGGTGCTGATAAAGAGTGGAGAGTTTACAATTCTCTCACAGGGGCTTTCTGATAGTAGCAAGCTCAGAGAACACCCAGGATGACAGAAAGGGTTCTAGTCTGCCTTTTTGGGGTGATGACAGTCAGCAGTTTGTATGCAATGAAGGGAGCATTCACCCAGACAGTCAGGGTTGGTGAGAACAGAGAGAATCACAAAACATCCTTTTGTCTGCTGCTTGGGCACACCGAGGGCAGGCCTATAGCACAGTGTCCACTTGGACAGCACAGTAACAACATCTCTGTCCCTGCAAAGCACACACCTTCTGCTCTGCATCACCACACTCCTCCCTGGGGCACCCGGCCAGCCAAGGGTGCTGCCTGCAACCCAGTGACAGCAGCAAGCAGCACCACCAGCACTCCGGAGCACAGGACAACTCTGCCATTATTCAGAAATTACATTTACAATAGCAAACTGAGAATCAGGCTTGGGTAGATTCTGATGACTCATAAATCAGATCCAGAGTGGCGCAGTCAGGTGCTACCACATGGCTTAATCTCGCAGGTAGCCATAGCAAGTTCACGACCCTTGCTGCTGTCCCCATCTGCCCAGGCAACAAAAAACTCCTTTCTGAAAATAAAGTGACAACTGTACGATAACTTGCTTAGGATTTTCAGTTCCCAGAAACCTACGGCAAACAAAAAAGACACAGGAAAGCCACTCTAAGGACGAGGGTGCTTAGAATTAAAGATTCCCACGTGTGCCACACCTGTTGTTCCACTCCCACTCCAGCAACACACAACTTGGGGCCTTCCCCCGCCTCACCCTTTTATCGTATTTTAAAAGGCACCAAGTCTGTTAATTAGTGTTCAGGAAACAATGCAAACTACCTGAAAGCAGCTTTTCTGCCACTGATCACTGACAAGCTAATAGGCCTGACATTTCCTTCAGCACACTATTCCCTTGATTAATGCAGCTGCACAATTATTTTTTTCAAAATTTGTATAATACTCTCCCATGACAGGAACTGATTTATAAGACAAAGATTAAGAAGAGGTGGACTTTCAGTAGGGGAGGAAAAGTTATCATGATGTTCACAGTCAGGGCGGCTGTTACACTGACTGTTTATTACTAAGGTAATAGCAAGGATCTCTTGAAAGGCAGAGAGGGGTCAGCAGCAATTTCCTGTGATGGGGACCCATTGCTAAAGTTCTCAGAAGAAGGGAGAAGCATTTCATTTGTGGCAGGCAGCAATTCTTATTACTGGACTATGAGAAGATGGTAACTGGTATGGCAGACCCCTTGTGGGAATGAAGGCAGGCAGAAAGCAGCAGGCAGTGCTGCACAGAATGCCTCAGGATCACAACCGGGCATTCACCTAACACATCCGCACTCCCTCTCCCTTCCTGTGTTACTGCCATGTTTCTTTCCTCCCACCTCTTTCTCTCCCACCCCTGCCAATCACTGAGGTCCTGCAAGATCAGAGGTCCCTCTTTTTCTCATGGTTAAACTTGGTCTTCAAAAATGACCCCAGCTCTCATTAAACCACACTTCACTGCCATGCAAGCCATGTCTTTGTGAGCCATATATTCACACCCCATTGTGTCCTACCGCAGTCCCTCCAGTGGCAAAGCTGGAGGAGTTGCCCTCTCACTGCAGTCATGCTACAGCTCACACCGTGATCAGGGTTATGGCTCCTTTCCCTCCCTGCTGAAGAACTTTTCTCCCTTTTTTCTTTTGCCTGTCTGACTCCGGCTCAGCACAGAAAGGTGTATGAAGGCTGCCTGCTCCACTGATGTCTTGAACAAGCTCACAGCGCTCTCTTATGTGAGACTGCCAACACTTCTTCAAAAGACTTGCACAACAATAAAGCCCTTCTTCAGTATTTCAGTCTGAATTATTGAAAACAGGTTGCTATTTTTTATTTATCTTGTTGTTCTTTGCAGGGTCAAGCTGCCTCCAGCTGTCTATCCCAAAGCTCAATGGCTGCTCCAGCCTCTTTGTGTAAAGCAGTTTTCTTGTCTTCATGCTTACACACATGAAAAGTAACAGTAACTTCACACTCACTCTGAACTTTGCATTTTCAAGTCTGAATGAATTTGCCATGTGAAATACTCGACCTGAGAGGTTTGGTCTGGATTTTTATTTTCAGGGTTTCCTCGGCAAAAGGCCACCATTCTCTCTGCATGTAAACATGATCCCTTGCCCAAAATCATCAGCTGGACCCGGTGGATTGAAAAAGGAAACATTTGTTGTTTCCAAAGTTTCCTAAATGGGTAATGGTAAAATCAATACCCTCTGATGACTCTGCCTGGGGTTCTTGAGGAAAGTATCATACATGGCCTTACACTAAGTTGGTACCTATCTATCCTTCTGCTCTCATTCCTTCCTTTCCTCAAAGTACACTTTAAATCCATTACCAAGTTTGAAATATAAGTACTTCCAAAAGGCTGTATGAAAAAGGCAGCCCCTTAGAAGAGAGTTTCCTTAGCTATAAAGTCTTAGACCCCAATGAGGTTTTTTTATTCCCTACATATAAAAGATACAGTAGCTATAAAATCCACTCACTCCTTAATGCACAGAAAATCCCATCCACACCAAGGATCAACCATGGAACCAGATTTTAGAAGCCTAAACCTCTTCACCAGATGTACTGTTCATTGAGCTGTCAGTCTGAGAAAGGCCATGCTCTGACTGCTGGATCTGACTACGCAACAGACTATGCCTATGGACAGGGACACTCCCGTGAGGGAGACAGGTTCAAATTCCTGTTCACCTCAGTTCCAAAAGTGAAACCTCTCTCTTCCCTGTCTGCACCAGATGCCTCTGCCACCAGGCTTCTAGCTGCTCCTTTGCTACAGCATGTGACATTTTCATTGGCTTCTGGAGACGCGTCATTTCCAGGACACTAATGAATTTCCATGCAAGGTTTCAGTTGCAGTGAATCAGCTTTTTCTAATGAAAAATGACACTGACAGAAATTTCTCTGCCAGCGCTCTCACATTGGATAACCTTCAGAAACTCAATTCACCTCTGTGTTTCTCCATCTTGAGACAGGGCAATAATAGTGACCTCTTCCATATAACCCTCTCTGAGATCAATGGACAAAAGCACAGTGTAAGAGCAAAGCACCATTATTATTTATTATTCTAAGCATCACAGAGACGACAATGGAAAAGCAAAATACTATGATATTCACTAAGGTAACAAAATAAAGCCATTCCTCTGGCAACACTTTTTAAATGTTAGAGCTCAGGCTTTCTTTTTTCCTTTGGGTAGATAAAGGGTTGATACAATTCCCTGTATAAAAAACTGGGAAAAAAAATAAAAAAAAATCACTTCATCTCAAAGTAGGCAGGCAAAGCAAACAGAAAAAAAAATGTTCTATAAGCATACAAGGAGCCACTGATACTTTTGTCTCACAGCAAGCAGCACTTTTCTGAGCACACAAGGAATCAGTCATGAAAAATATCTCCATAATGCAAACATCAGATCCAGAATTCTACCCTTCAGGGGTAAAATTCTTTGATATCTCAGAATATAACTTAAATTCCAGTAACAAAAGCAGATTAAGCACTCCCTATCCTAACATTCACAAAAACCCCACACAGAACAATGTTTAATGGAATGAATCTCCACATCAGCAAAGTATTTATATGTTTAAATATCATTCAGCAGAGATTACCACCCAAAGTTCAGCGAGATTATAAAATATTGCAAGACACAGAAATGTTCAAGACACACAAAAATCCACTGCCTTCTGCAGACAGCTTTGGAGGTACAGAAACGCCAGCTAGGCTAGTGGAGGACACTTCCTCAACACCAGTCTCCTCAGGCTGAAGGGCCTGTAGTCAGCGAGAGATTCAGAGCTGATCTGTAGCACCACTCCATTGGAAAGGGTTCCATTTCTCCTTTATTTAAAAGGAACTATTTGCCCAGTAATTGCCCAATTACTGTGTTAAATTCCTTGGAAGATGAGCTCTGGCAAATGATGTTGCAGTGGTTTAAGCCAGTCCCTCTTCTCACTAACTTCACCTGCCCTCACACCCCGTGCTGGGGCTGTAGTGAGCCCAGAGATGCTCCTGGGTGGGAAGCACAAGCCCCAGCCCTGGCTGCTCCACTTGAAACCCAGGCAGCTGACTGAAATGGCCAAGAACAGCTCCCCATTCAGTGCCCAAATGTGAAGTGGACCAGAGAAGACACAAGCACAACTCCCACCCTAGACAACCTGGGAACAAACTGGGACCTCTGGAAGAAAGGCAGCAGGAAAAGTCACAGGAGTGTGGTGACATCAAGACAGATCAACCAGGCAAGACTGATGCTGAGTGTGGACAAGTTTGAGATACCCAAGAAAGTTCACACCATCAAATCTCAGGAGCAAAGGCCTCCTTTACTTGATACAATCCTGACTTCCTCAGGCAGACACTCCACCTTACCTTAGTGCTTTATGTCCTATTCCTTGGTGTTTCACAGTGATCAGGATTTACACATGTGGACTCTTTCTTGTTCTAAAACCTCTGTACACATGTGCCAACAAAGGCACAAAGTCCCCCCCAAAAAAGAACAAGAAGCTACATATATCACAATACATTTTATAAGGGCCAAGTTCCAGCTTCCATGCCAATATAAATACAGAAACAAGAACACTTAGTACTCAAGGAAAGAGCAGTTTATATTCACTGATGTTTAGGCTGCTGCAGTAGGTTTTGTCCTGATCTTCCTCCTCCCCACAATTCCACTGTCTTTCAATTATCCAGGTGCCAAAGTATAAAAACCCTTCTAGAATCAAGGGAAATGGGAAAAATTATGTCTCTTCCACTATCTACATCTTATTTCCCTACATCTTCTACTTCCAGAGTATTTTTCAATTAAGACGCAATACAGCATGACCATAAAAATTATCACAGGCTCCTAAAAGACCCTCTTGGCTTTGGAGAGAGCTTTTAAAATGTTAAAGAATATCTGTCAGTGTTCAAGTCGTTAAAAACCTTTGGAAAAGATTCAAACTCTGTGCCTGGGAGAAAGAATTATTTCTGTAATTGAAAGAAGAATAGCAAAACACAAGTTCTTTAATAGCACTTGGACTCTTGGGAGATTAAGCATCAGCTATCTTGTGAATTCAAAACATACACTTGGGCTGCTTTTTTCTGCATTTGTTAGTTTCAAGGTGAAAACGTATTATTTAATAAAATATAATTAGAGCATTCTGCAAAGGAAGTTCCAGATCCCTAAAAAAATAACCATGCAGAAGCAGATGAATCTTCATACAGAGATTAATCCATACAGAGGGGAAATGAAAGTTAGCCTTCCTGCCAGCCCATAATTAGTTTCATATTACCCAGAAACTGAATGTATCTACTTGTGAGACACCGTGAGTTATTTTCACACCTCAGGCACAGAGCAGTTCATCTAAAGTGACTTCTCCGTAGCCACCTATCATTTCTGCCCGAGATGGTTAAGTGGCTGCTTTGCAAAAGGCCACACATAGAAAGAAAGGTACCTAAAAGCAATGACCCTCCTAGCAGAAGATACCAATTACAGAAACAAAATAGGTCTCTGGTGAGCAGCAGCGTTAAGATGACATTATTGGAGCATCTCTCTGGTCCTTCAATACCTTCAGGTACTTCACTGAATTTCATTTGCCAGAAAAGCCCTTTGCTTTCCAGCTCGCAAGCACAAGTACAACTCTTTCTCTCCAGTGGGTCAGTCTGTTCCATCGCTTCCATTCCATTCTGGGCAGACAGCTACATAAATGATGGATGAGACACTGAACTTTTATAAAGTTCAGAAGTAACTCACAGTCAGTTCTATTGATTTTAAGCATTGGGGGTGTGCTGGGGTGTGCTTCCTTTTTTTGCTGGGGTTTTGTTGTGGTGTTTGTTTCCGGCTTCTGTTTGAGGGGTTTTCTGTTGGTGTTATTTTGTTTGGGTGGTTGGTTGAAGTGTTTCCTGTTTGTTTTAAAATCTTGTTTAAGTTTGTTTATCCAGTCTTAAAGAAACAAACAGACCTTAATCTGTCTTTTCTAGGTGTCTTTCTAGTGAATGTTCTCACTTTGCTGGTTGACTTACTGCAGCCCCAGTCTCTGATTAGGCATGCAGTCTGGGTTTTGCATATATCAACAGTTTCCTTTGGCATTAACCAGAGCCATATTTGCAGAATCAAAGATTAAATGCAACAGTTAGTGGCTTGGCTGTTTCTGCTGGTTATGCTCGTTCAGTGTTCATTGCCTGGAAGGCTGCTCTCACATGATACTGCTGATTCAGGGAATCAAAGCTCTGCATCTTTTTTTATACATATTATTAAATTCAAACCTTGTCTAGTGCTACGGCTCTATAGAGCTTTTTATCCTGCAATAGATGTCTGCAAGACAGACACACAGATATTAGGAAGGGCTGCATACAATTTGTCTTGTATAACCAAATCCACTGGGCTGGGAGGTTGAAACAAATCGAACAGCCTTAGACAGGCAGCACAACCACCACCACCCTGCCAATTTGGTTAACAAAGCACACTCGTTCTATACGGCTTCCCCTTTATACCTTTAGATTAGCAAGGGTACAACAACCATCAGCTGGACTTTGCAAACCTAATGACGGAGAATATTCACATTCTCACACTGGCAAATCACAGACAGAATGAATCAGTAGCCTAATCCTTTACCTTGTCCTAGATCTTTATAGTATGTATGACACACAACATAGTGCTTTCAGAGCTGGTTCAGAATACTGAGGTCTCACGAGCCCATTTCAGCTATTATTTTACTGCCAGGTGACTGTAGTTCCCAGGATATTGACTTTGCTGCAAATGGCCATGCTCAGCTGCACTGCTACAGTTGTTCTTCTCCCGTCTAACAGTGACAGACAGCAAGATCCAATCCTCTGATGAGTTGCAAGCAACAAAAGAGTACTCACCAACTTACCAGTGCTGCTTAGACCATCTTTTACCTTTGAGAAGAGCAGCCACAACTTAGAGAGCATGGAGTGAATAGTTATGCATTTTGAGATGCTCTCAATAACAGAGTTGGGTTTAGGGCTGCTTTCGAAAGAAAGGAAGGGGTCTAAAAGGGGAAAGGTTATATGATGAGAGTAAAAGTAGTAATGGAAAAATAGAGACACTCTAAAGAGAAATAAAAATTAGAAAATAAAATGGCAATAAAATTGCTTCACTATTGGAACATAATATAAAGAGAGTCAAAAAGAAGAACATAGTAAAGGAAAGTTGGCAAAGAGCTGGGAAATTCAGGGTTACTAAAATATTCAGAAAAGGTTCATTTTTATCATAGGTTCACAATGATAAAACACAAATGAGCCAATAGGTAGAAATTAAGGTAAATACATATGCAAAATACTGCCTGGTGAAACACATACTATGTTACACAGCCAAAGCTAAGAGAGGTCTCACTCTTGCTCATCAAGAACATGAACCACCCTATCTGTGTACTACACCAACACATTATATTTTGATCTGCTGCACCCTAGGGAGAAACCTGATACAAACAAAGGAATGATCCTGTTTGAATATTTTATCACTGCAACATGAGCCTTTGGGGAGCTTTCCATTACATTCACGTTCAAATCTCAATTTCAAATTTATTCTGGCTTTGATTCAAGTGCAGTGCCAGGGCACTCGAAAAGCTGTCACATGGGAGCATTAACAAGGATTCTGGTTACTACTAAGGAAACTTCCCAGTCTGACCATTCATGAGACTCCCTGGCAGTCACACTCCCAAGGCCAGAGACTTCCGCTGCTGGGACTGAACCTCTTTCACAGCAGGAGGCTCCAGTGCCCTCACTTGGCTCCCTGCACACCCCACTCACAGAGGCAGACAAGGCCTCCTTACTGGTTCAAGTGCAGTTACACTGATAAGTAGGACATTGAGTGTTTTGAATGCTTTCCTTTTTGCATGGATCTAGTTTTCATATTTCTTGGCACAAACAGCCTGGCTCCATCTTCTTACACACATTTATGAGATCCCCTGAGCCATCTCTTCTCCAGAAGAAGAATGTTCCCAGCTCCCTCAGCCTTTCCTCATTGGAGGGGTGCTCCAGTCCCCTCCTAATCTTTGCTGGTACTCTCTCCAGGAGCTCCGTGTCTCCCTTGCACTGGGGAGCGCTGAACTCGACATATGACTGTGGTGTGGCCTCAGCAGCACTGAGCAGAGGGGAAGGATCACCTCCCGCACCTTCTGACACCACTGCTCCAAACACAGCCCAGGGAACCCTTAGTCTTCTTTGCCACAAGGGCACATCCCTGGTTCAGGTTCAGCTTGGACCACCAGGACCCCTGGGGCCTTTTCTGCCAAGGTGCTTTCCAGCTGCTCAGCCCCTGGATCAGACTGAAACTGGAAGTAACAGTTCCCAGGATTTGCCCGGAGGTTATTACTGTTTAAAAATCTAAGTAAATTTTCAGAGTGCTGAGTGTTAGATCTGACAGGAAAGGTTTAGTACTTCCAAAGCTTTTGCATGCAAACTGAATTTGCCATACAGAGCCAAGACCTTTTCTAGAGTTTCATAATTAGAGAACCATACACAGCCCAGAAATGCTGGTAAGAATAGGCTGTATTATTTAGGATCCCATTTCAAGTCTCCCTAGTACTTACCACAGACTTTTGACCTTTTGGATCTCTTACTGTCCAGATCAAATCCCTGATCACAGGATTTCTGATTGTTCTGCCTGATCTTTTCCCCCAGCACAAGCAAACACTCTTACAAACTGAATCAAACTCAGGGAACCCACTCAAAGGTCCATGAAACAAAACACTTCTTACAGAAGCTCTCCTAACTCAGCACAACAGAAGATCCTGTTTGATAGGTAATCAACATTAGTTACCATAACTACACAGTATAAATTACTCAATGAAGGGAAAAAAATCCCCAATTGCAAATTACATTAAAACACAATAAAATCCCCTATCAAA
The DNA here is from genome assembly GCA_013396755.1 of Sclerurus mexicanus. Lineage (NCBI taxonomy): Eukaryota > Metazoa > Chordata > Aves > Passeriformes > Furnariidae > Sclerurus > Sclerurus mexicanus. The sequence continues at coordinate 1,635,001 of VWZF01006903.1, forward strand.
GTAATTACCTGAACCACTGATGCAGTCAAGTGCAAGACACATCTGATCTGTAAAAGGAATTTGTTTATCCAGCAGAATTTCAAGTCTTTGAGGAAACAGCATCAGCAGGAAAAGTCTGACAATTTAAATCCCAACACAGAAGAATCTCAGATCTGAAGCAAACATTTTGCTAGCAATTAGTTAAATTTGAAGAGGCAGGAATACTGAAAGCATAGACGCTTAACTATTTTCCTGCCCCTTAATAGCACAGAAGACTTTTCAAAGGGGTTTTTCATTGCACTAAAGTCAATCAAGTAATTTAATAGTTTATTTTTGACAGGGCCTATAAACATACAGTTCCAATTCCCAAAGCAGCATCAGATTTCACTGAAGAGCTTTCTGAAGCCCTGAGATGCACAGAGGAAAACATACTCATTTAAAAAGATAAATACTTGTGTAAAGCAACTGCATTTCTGCCCATTCATTAAAATTATTGGTCTTACTTTATCAAAATGCAAATTCTGTCACTGCAAAAGTAGTCCTAAAGTCTACAGTTACCAGATGTGAAAACATCTTGTCAATACATTAAACACAAGTGGACACATTGCACTCAGAAACTCCAGCCAAGCCACCAACCTTTATATTTCTTTACTCAGCCTTTCTCTGTAAAAAAAGGTGCTCTAGAAAACTGAAGTGCAAATCAGAACGTGCAGTGACCAACACCACCAGGTGATTTACAATAAATAGCAAAGGTGAGAGGTTCTCCCCACATTTGCATCCAGCAGAATTAACCAAATAAGAAGAAATCCATTCTATTCTTAACAGATCAGGTGCAATCACAGGCAGGTCTGTTTGCAGTTTCATGCACTGTACAGTGATTTTAAAAAAAAAACACAGAAAAGTACATGGCTTTATGAGTCTGATTAAATTGCAATGAAAAGCATCTTTTTAGATACCTTAGTATTTTTCAATTAGGATCTCATAAATTTGCACTGGAGATGGGTTACTTTTCCAGAAGTCTGTGCTGCCTTTCAGGTAATTGCTTATTTACCAGCACCAGAGGCAGATAAAACACTGCATAAATCTCCACGAAACCAATCAATGCCATCCCTGCACTGACCCCCGTTAACCTGGGTTTAAAACTTCACCAGTGTTGGACTCATTTCTGTGTAGAGCACAGAATTCTCTGCCTGTCTCCAAACCCTGGAGCTGAGCATTTCAGCATCAGTTCTGCACACTTTCCAGTTCAGGACTGCTGAAGGAAAATAAGACACTTGCTTGGAATTTTTCAAAACCACGGATTGAAACATTTTGGTCTCATTTTTTTCAAGCTAAAAAATAACAATTGAAAGGTATTTGCCCCAGTGGCTCCCTTTTCTCAGGGGAACAGAAATTATTTGTGCCAAATGAAGAGGGGGATTGATGTTACCAGAGTGAGGGGGAGGCCTGTGATTTGGTCAGGTTTCAGGCAAGGCTGTGGGTCAGGAAAGTCCACCCTTACAGCAGAGTTGTCCCCCAGCAGCAGATGTGGCATCTCACTCACCCGAGCTGTAACTTCACCTCCACATTTTCCAAAGTGAGTAAAAAAAATATTTTATTGATGCGATACATGAGATAACCACCTGAGAAATCCAATATGCTATTGAAAAATGACTATTATTGAAGATCCCAGCAGTTCAACTAGACACTTTTCAGAAGCGAATCTTGAAATTTCTCATCCTGTCCCTTTGTTCTCTAAGTGCCCATTGATTGAGACTATGATGTTCATCCTCAAGCACTAAGGGTTAATTACTGCATATCACTTTTACTTAAAATAATTCCAGTAGAAAAGGCAGCTATAATAGCCTATTGTGTACTTACTTTCAAGGAGTCTGAGCACATTTTCTTTAAAAACCATTGCAATTTTAACGTTCCTGGCAAACAAAGAAATAATTACCCTTGCAGTCACTGGAATCAACTATGTGCACACAATGGAAAAAACAACTAGAAAGAAAAGTGTCCATTTTAGCCCACTTAGACTGCAACAAATTACCCAAACCTAAAGTATAATCAACTTCAGCAACAAAACTTGACAAGCTTTTTCTCTTGCTCCCTCTCTTTCTTTCATTTTATTCATTCTTTGGTAAAATATAGCTAAAATTTCTGTGGAAATGCAAAGCCTTGTAAGTACACATAGACATTTTAAAAGCTACCTCTCTGTGTATTGTGTGAGTCAAAGACAGGTAAAGGAGAACACAAAAGAAAGCCAGAAAAATAGAGAAAATGGAGGAAAACTGAAAGAGTAAAGTCTTTTGAAAGAAGCTCCTCCACGGCACTTTTTATAAGATTGTTTGTTTCTGGGTAGCTTGAAAAGCATTCCTGGTTGTCCACAGAAAGGAAAAACCCCCTTAAAGGTGGCATCAATTGTAATGAAATTCATAAATCCCACAGAGCAGATCAGAGAAGGCAGGGACAGGCTGTCCCTGTGGCAGGACAAATGTTTGCCGAGTCTGGAAAGCAATGATAACAGTAATGGCAATAAATTATAGTCATTCCCGGGTTTTCTTGGGTTTATTCTTTTCCTCTGCAAACTTAGAAATACTCAAGACAAATGCTTAGTTCTTCATTAATTCATTTGCAGTGATTCCTCCAGCCAAATCACAAAATATAAGCTGATGAGACAGCGAGCATCACTATCTCACAGAAATGCCAACATCACAGAGAATTTGGTGCGCGCTACTGGCATCTAATGGAAAACCAGGCTTCCTCTACCACTGAAAACCTTCTGTCCAGCCAACACTTCTCTACAATGAGAATTTTCCCCAGATGACCTTGTTTGCTGAGAACGAAGAGGAACCATTCTGCCATGTTAGCAGAAACTGCCCTGCTCAGTACTGATGAGCAACAAGGAATTGCTGCTTGGTCCTCAGAGGGTCAGGTGGTAGTGGGGGTCAAACAAGCTCTGCTTGCACACAAGGTCAGTGGCCAAGGGGGCTGTTACCTCTGAAGCCCCCAGCGAGTTCAAATCCAACACATACCAAGGGCTTGTTACACAGAGGAGAAAGGGACTTGAAGAAATGATCAGTAAGAATAGAAATAATTAATTTTCTTATGGGGAGCAATTTGTGCAAATGATCTCCCTTGTCCAATTAAACTTTTTTTTTTCCTTAGCATGCTTATAAATGTAAAAGGATGGACATCCTAACAAAATGGCTAGCAGAGGGAATGGGAAATAATACAGCTTATTGTGTTTCAGATTAGCTGTGCTTTCACAAAAAGGCTGCTCCAGCAGGCTGAACAAAACACCATTCCCTGGTGGGTTAGAGAGGAGAAATTACCTTTCCAGGTTTTAATTTTAAACTTAAATTTATGAAACACTAATCCACGATCCATTAAAGATAGCATTTGACAGTCCAGCCAGCAAAGCAGGAACGCTTGCAAGCTTTCAGAAGTATATTTTTAAAGGAGAAAAACCATTGGAGTCAGCCTTTTCCATTGTTCACGTAGTTCTCTGTTTGGAAACACTCCAAAGAGGAGTTGGCATATGAAGCTGTACAATCTGTTCTCCTTAAACGAGCCAAGGATTTTAATTTTTTTATTTCTCTTTGATATATGGGGACTTCTTGCAAAGGGAAGGGACCAAGTAGAAGTCAGGGCACTTTGCTTATTTTCCTTTTTGCATACATCCAGCTGTAACCACAGACCAGACCAAAGACCTCCCATGTCCAGTAGCTCAGCCCAGGCTGTCTGAGAGCAGAGTATGTCACACAAGAACTACACGGGCAGGACTAATGTAGTGTTATTTCCTGAAGTGCTCTTTCAGTCTCCAGCAAACTGCAGTTTGGAGATCCTTGAAGCCAGAAGTAATGTCTTGATATTTCCAAGTCCTCAGAGGAATTGTCCCACTGCTTTTCTGAACTCATGGAAGCTCTCAGCACACTGAACATTCTGCAAGCTGTGTAATCTACTATTGTTTGTTATCAGTGCTGAACTGACCCCCTGCTAATTTCATTTGATAACACTTAATTTCCTGTTGGAGGAAGGGAAATAAATTAACAAACGTTTCCTTGTTTCTGCCTCTCCATTATATTTCTCTCAGACACCTCTTTTCTCACTTAAACAATCTTCCTCTGTATTATTGATTGTACAGAAGTTTTGGGACCTCACTAATACCTTTCCAGTTATACCCAGATGCCTATTGAGCAGAGAGAACCTGGAGTAAGCACAGGATTCCGGATGGGTGTGATTCACTCTATTTCTTCCACAATATGCCTAGCATATTATTTGCTTTTTAGGAGGCTACTGAGAACTGAGCTAATAATTTCACCACACCATCTATCAGGGTACTAAAATCTGATTCCTAAGTGAAAGAGACAGCTCAAAACCCATCATTTTATATGTACAGATAGGATTATTTTTTTCACTTTGCATTATCTATTCAGTTTCATCTGCCATTTCTTTCACTTAATGACTTCAGCTCATAGATTTCTCTGCATTTATTTGAAGCTGGCCTCTGTCATTAATATCTTGACACACTTATGACTGTCAATAAGCTGTCACCTGTCTATTCACTCCGTTTCCAGAATGATTTCGACCACGGTCATTTTGAAGATTATATGTTGATCAGCACTGACTCAAATGCGAGTTTCTCTCTAACACCACAAATAGTTCTCAACTTTGAAAACTGATCATCCGTTTCTACATTGTTTCCTAACTTCTTCCGTGCAATGACAAAGATATGCACCTGATGGCAACTGAATGGGCATGTTCATTCTCAATGCCCCTGTAGTGAAGGTTAATTGTCAAGCACCTCTTGAATATTAAGCTAATCCGCATCATTGGGATTGCCCTTATCCAGCTGGTTTTCAGCTACTCAAAAAAAATATGATAAATCTGTGAGACATAACTGCCCTTCACAAAGTTATGCTATTTCTCCCTCCTATTGATGCCATTTCTGTGGAGAGATCTCCTTTAGACCTTTTCAGTGGTCTCCTGGTCACAGGGTCAGTGGCCAAGATGCACTGCTATGGGTTCTGTTTGCCCATGAGACCCAAGAGCCACAAAACTAGGAAAGAGAAAACACTGAAAGCAATTAAAGGGGGAAAAAAACCAAACAGCAATTACAGAGTCTTTCAAATGTGACACAAGAAAAGGAAAAAAAAATTAAAAACGGTAAATCAAATAATGTTTTCTCTTTGTACTAGAGCTTAAACCCAGCTCCACTTTTGCATACCGAGTATTCATTAGTCATGGCAAATCTTTGATCTCAAGTAACAGACAAAGGCAGACTAGCAGAGTATTTAAAGGATCCACTTGTCTTCCCTGCAGTAGCGGTGATGATATTTGTCCCTCTATTACCATAGAAACTGAGCCAACAACAATAGTACTTACAAAGATGGTCTTACCCAATTACACTGCTATCATAAATCAATATTTGCAAAATATCTGAACAGGAACATCATTCTGGACAATTTCACAGGAACAAGAGGTTGGAGAAATTTACTCCTCCAACACTGATTCTTTAATGACCACAGTTAAAATTCTGTATTTATCTGCAAATGTCCAGAAATTATCTCTATGTTTTTATGACAGGATTAAGCAGCTTCAGTTTGCTGGTACATGATGAACAGCTGTCCAAAGAGTATTCAGGGATGTCAATCTTCTCTTAACTACTGTAATAGCATGGAAGTGGAATTGTGTCTTTAGTTGATTTTATTTATTTTGCCATTAGTTTTAAATTATTTAACTGGTTGACAATGATGCATGTTATCTCTCCCAAGCAGTACAACTCCAGTTAAAGATTAAATAAAAGTAGAAGTATCTACTTCAAGATGCAACAGGAAATGCACAGAACAAATTGTCTCTGTCTCCATTTGATCACTGCTTAGATTTTCAAATCAGTACATAACTCAAAATATTCATGCCAACATCTCAAAATTCAGAGAGACAGTCCAGATAAGAGATACGGATTTTGGGGGTTTTTTATGGGGTACAATGGCAGCCAGAGAAGGAAGTGTTTGAAAAACTGATTCTTGTTCTTTTCCCCAAATACAAGAGAGAACATCTGAAGCACCAGTAAAGTTTTCCAGTTTTCTTTAAGTGTTTCTCCCTTTTTCTCCCAATTCTGAACTCAATGCTTAAAATGAATGAGTCGGTTTTTTAGTAGCACCAACAGAAAGATCCCTGTAAACTGCTGCAAAAGATGTAGGATTGTAAAACACATGCTGAGAGCAAGAGAGAAATTAGAGGAAGGTAGACGTGTATTTAAGTGTTCCACTCTAGGGAACACTATTCATAACTTGTACTATTACCAGGTACTCAAACCCCTGTCTTTTTAAGGGAAACACCTTAGTCAAAACAGAAATTATAGTTTCCTGCACAGATTATTAGGAGGTATCCTTTGGTTCATGCTGTGAGGTGCTCTGATCACACCCTTTAAGCCTCCCCTTCCAGCCACGCATTTCCAGGAAATCCATGGAAAGCAGTTATTGCTTTAGCCACAAGTTTCAAAAAGCAGCCACACTGATGTCAGCTGCTGTCTAGTAAGGATACAGCCTTCCTCACACTCCTCCATTAATAAAATTCGTTGGAGGAAGCAATCATGCATATTGTGCAACATGAAATGAGAAGTATCAAAATGTCTTCAGCTCCTTTTGTTTTTGCAAAGCTGGAAAGCAAAGTTTGTCAAATATTCACAATTTCAAAATGTATTTACTCAGCGAGAAGCATGAGGCCAGAAAAAAGATCCTAAATGCAAGGACCAATTCTTTAATTAAAGAGAAATCAGCCTGTGCAAACCCTACTGGAAGACACTGTTTGTAACAGCCCTGTGGCACATGGTGATCCTTCAATGGATCTTCCAATTGCCCGCGTGTCCAAGCAGCCTGACTTTCTAAGCTTTTAGCCATCAGTCCTCCCTGGCTGGAGTGGTGCTCATCGTGCACTGACAGCCCTCAGGTTCCCCCGGAGCCCAGGGGTCTGAAGGCACCGGCTGAAGGTGCAGCTGCAACACTCGGATACTGCGAAACCATCTGTGCAGTCTCGCAGCAACTGTTCATCTAAATGTCTTCAAAACGCAGCAGTGATGAGCCTGTTCACTTCTGCTCAGTAGGTGATAAGAGAGCATTTTACCCCAAGCTGTGGCCCAGATGTATCGGACACTAAATACATTACTTCTACTTTGTTTTCATTGCAGAGCGACAATTAATAAATGTCACTCTTTGCAATGGATCAGCTCACTCATGTTAGCTGCTGTGGAATTTTCTGTGTGGCTCCTTCTACTCACTGCCTGACACTAAGCTACTACAGGGTCATTCATAAACCTGCAAAAACCTTCAGGCCACAGGTGACTTTGCTTATTTTAAGAATGAATTTTCTGTATGCATTGGAAAATGCCTGTATTCTTCCCTGCCACCTCCTCTTCCCTCTTTCTCTCTGCCCCTCCAAGCTTCCCAAGCTGACTTTGTTAACATGCTGTCCAAAAAAGAAAGCTCTCATGGGAAGTCACTGCTTTACTAACTGACGTCTCTGTTCTCTCCTGATATTGCTTGAACAATTTTATTCTCATTTACGTACTTATCATCCTACTGCATGCAATTGTCTATCTAAGTGGTTAATGCAAGGGTAATGATGCCAATTTCCAGCCTATCAAAGTTACTCCAGTGCTACAGGTCAGTGGCTTTCCCACTCCTCCTCTTCACCGAGCTGATTTTTACAAACTCACCCTAGAGACTGCGAAAGCTGGAGGAGAGCAAAGGTAAACCAGGCAGCAGCTAAACCAGAAATGATGGAGAGCAAAAAGAGCCGGGAAGGCTGGCAAAGCAGTTTTACATCATCACAAGGAGGTGACCGCTTGCACAGTGAGACTCCATGTCATAAAATATTTTATTGGTTCATTTTTCACTCCACTTACTGTTGCTCTTTACTCTGAACCTCAGAGCTTTCTCTGACTCTCTGGTTTCCCTTTTAATTGTGGAGTAAAATTTGAGAAAGCAGTGCATTGTTTGTGCAACTAGAGATAAATGGGTTATCTACCTGAACACTTGAGATCTGCAGTTTAAGCAACAGCAAAAGGATGTTATGTCTCGTTTCAGGCTTTCTTCTTCATCTAGAAAGGCAGTAGAGGCTCCAGAGGAATGTTTTACAGGAGTTGGGCAATAAAAACAAGAAAATTGAGCTGGAGGAGTGTGAGGAATATCAAGTTTGTAGAGTTCAATGGCATGTGGAAAACCTCGAGGGACCATTTAACTCGTTTACATGACGCCTGCCAACACCTCATGGCTCCAACAACAGAGGTAATTTTCAGGGCAGAGAGGAAGGACCATATGCCAGTGCAGAGTCTGGAAGGCAGATACATAAGCTAAATGCTCAGACAGCACTGGCAGCCACAGAGAATTCCAGCTAGAGCCTAGTGCTCACCTGTCAACAGCTTAATGGCAACTACCTGCTCCAGATAACAACAACCCCCCCAGAGAGCTGAAGAAACAGCTCCCTTTGCAGCCAATCTGTTTAGACAAGTCTTCCTGCACTGCCCTGCCAGAGGGATCTCTCTCGACACTCTCAGAAGTCTTTCTTTAAAGGATTCCAAGAATTCCCTCTGTAGGTGAATCCCAGTGCCTTCTGAGCAGGAGTCAAGTAATTCCTTAGCTCGGACTGAAGATAGATACAGGAATCTCCCGCACATAAAAGCTCAACAAAGAAGACATGAGGTAAAACAAAACAGCATTGCAGATTTGTACAATGAGTCAGAATGTACCAGACACACTGTATTTGTATTCCTCAGACTAAGGCAGCAGAGGAATGTGTAGAGCTGTTTGCAGACCTCAGGTAAAACTGATCCTTGTGTGCAGGTTTATTGTCCAAGCCACTTTGGTTCTCCTGGATATCAGAGGACCTTTGAGTCTACTCCCTTTCCAGTCAAGAATATCTAGAAAGGCATCATCATGTAATTTCACAATTCATGGAAAGAAATGTATTTTCCTCCTCTTGAAATTCTGTACAAACAACTAATTATAACTGATGTCAGAATTTAACCACAGGTGCAACAAAATCAAGTAAGTCTCAAAGGCAAAACACCTTCAGATGACAATCTGTTTCTAATTCCTATCCAGTTTTAACACACACATTTTTCATTTTCCCATGTAAGATGCCACAGGAAAAAAAAACAAAAACACCTTCATCCTATTTGAATTTAGGAATTGGAAGCCTGCCACATTTTCATTTGCACTTAGAGAGGTAACAGCCAAATAACACCTAGTGCGTTTGAACAATTTTGGAAGATGCAGTAGTAGGGAAGGAGATCTTTGCACTTGGGTCAGACATGAGAGTCTGGAAGTTGATTATGTTTTTGAAGCTGAAGATTTTGACTTTCAGTCCCTAGTGATAAGATGATAAGATGCTGCTTTATGAGACAATCTGTTAGGAAAGGTAACTCTTGGATACCTGTAGGGACTACAGGGACATAGAGAGTTGCACAATCAGGTTTAATGGGAGAAGTTCTCTTCCTTCTGGATTGATAAATGGGTTCACAGCCCTTGTTTTGGGATAGGCTCAAGGCTCCAAAGTCCATTTCCCAAAACCCAACCACAATTCAGCCCGAAAGAAGGTTCAGACATCACTCAGGTAGTCCTGAGTGGCCCAAAGGATGAAGCTGAACAGTGTAGTACCTTTGTCTGCTGCTACCATTTCTAGCACTGTGCAAGGAGAGAGTATGCTCTGTCTGTGTTCACTTACAGAAACAACTGGAATCACTACAGATTAATCACCATAGAACGACCAGATGTCCCAAACTAGCAAGGCGCACAAAAATACACAGACAAGTTTGATGTCCTCTACCTAACACCCATGTTTTGTCAAAACACACACATTGCCATATCTTATCTGAGCTTGGAAACTCATCCAAGACACTGATTGGGAGAATACAGGAAAACACCTGAACTAACAGCTTCCTTCAAAACCAAAACCCTCTCATGCTGAATGGCCATCAGACAACCCAAACCAGAGCACAGGACCTGTGCTTTCTTGGGTCAGCCCATAAGAATGGGGGCACCATTACAGACAAGAACACTAAAAGCAGAGTGCTGAGCCCTGGCACTCTCCCTGACTAGTCCCCCAAAAAGAGAGCAGGAGAGCTCTCCTTCCTAACCCCTCTCCCCCCTTTGAAGTTTTTCCTTCTTGGGAAGTGGATATCAGCTTTACCCTGGCAAATAATAAGCCTGGGAGCCCAGGGCATTCCTGGACACACTCCTAGTGTCTGCAAAAATGACAGTGACTGTGAAACAATTCAGTTCAGTGCATGGAGAGCTGCCCCACAACAACACAGAGGAACAACATACAACCACTACACCTGCTCTGGGGGACAGTGACACTGTGCTAATGGACTTTGCTGAATTCAAATGAAATGGCAGGATAAATCTGCTGGCAGAAGAGTTGCTCTACTCCGTGCTGATAAGGGCTTAGTGATTTAAGGGCTCATCAGAAGGACAACTGCTGAGGTTCTGAATTGCCTATTTGGAAATAAGTTGAGGAAGCTGTGATTTACAGAGATCCCAAAATTTGCCTCTTTGGGCTTTGTTTTATTGTTTTAGTGATTTGCTATTTTTGGGGTTTTTTGGCTTTAGGTTGCTTGTTTTAAGATAATAGGAATTTAGTTTATTAGTTATGATACAATAATGTTTTGGGCTTCTTTTTTTAAAATCTGATACTGGGATTTTTTGTCTGTATCTTTGATTAGGTTTATCTCTTGCTTCCAAGGAAAAGACAGCTATACCTTATACTCTACATAGACTTGTCTTGCAACCTAATATTTATAATATTTATATCCTAACCTTTTATACCAGCAACTGCTAAGTTATCTCTCTGCCCTTTACTTGACTTTATTACATTCAGTGAGAACAGGGTGGATCCCAGGAGTATTAAATGCTCAGTAAAAGAAATTAAAAAATCACAGTTTGATTTGTCACAGCTCTCATTTCACATCTCATGTCTTGTGCAATGATTTGTGCATTTCTTATTTTTTGATTCCAAACTGCCTAAATTCGATCCACTGTTGTTCCTCCCCACCACCAGATAATTACACTCTAATGGGTCTGATACACTGAGCGTGTCTGCTGAGCACACTGACATTCCTCACAGGGAAAAATGGTTTCTGTGAGGTTGGTTTCCTGCCACTTTAGCTCTTGGAACCAAGCACCACTGCACGTGGAGGACAGGATATCACCTGAGGAAACGGAGAAGAAGCAGGTAGCTACCTGTTAGACCAGGCGTGTCATCAACCTGCATCTCTCACAGCAGCTTTACTAGAGATACAGGGTTTCAGGAAGACTCCACTGCATCTCCTGAAGGGACCCAGTCAGTGAAACTCCAGTTTCACACCGTTGCGGCTCAGAACAGCACCTTTCTCTCATTTGATGTGTTCACAGCCATCCTGTGAAGGACAGCAAAGTGGCCAGAGAGATACTCTGAGAAGTACAAATGCATTGGTGGTATGACCTTCCTTAGCAGTAGCACTGCATCTGCAAATCGTAAATGCTTGATTCCAAATGCCATCTGTACTGGCACGAATGGGAAATAAATTGGATCCAACAGTCCCAGTCTAACAGTAAGATTACATTCGTACATAAGATTTGTCAGGAGAGATAACTCAGCGGGGTTTTCTTTCTAAACTATATACGAACTTTAATCAAGCCTTGTTTTATTATGCTTTATTATTACAGAAATTACCTTAGAAAACTGCTAGATGGCGCTAGAATATATACATATTCAATACCATGCTACTGCAGTGGTTTAAACTACAACCCTTGTCCCTAGAATTAGTCTTTGACGCAATTGCCTAGTGATTGCGTGTTGTATATAAGGCAGAGAGCTGTGTCCAGGGTGGCAGAGTCTGATTTTGTCATACTCTGCAGGGGAGTGAATGTGGATCACACTCAGGGCCCAGCTCAAGGAGATTAACTGTTCGTACCCTGCTCAGTGAGAACATGCTGGTCACAATTCTACACACACACGACAAGCACGCAGCTGTATGAATTCTATATTCCCAAGCACAAGCCATCCTGCATAAAAAGAGCATCTTGAAAGATGTTCTTCCTCAATGCAAATACTCTTGGAAGAAGAAAAAGAGGTGAAAGCAGGAGAAGGCAGGGGGAAAACTCCAAACAACAAAACAGGGGAAAAAAAATCTGCTCCTAAGCATGTCTACCGAAAAGGAGAAAATTGATACCCAACATGTCTGCAGCTCAGGTTCTCAGTCCAGCTATTGTTATTAACTTTGGAGTGGCTTTCATGGGGAAGTTTAAACACGACATGTCATCAATATATGAGATTATAAATGAGACATGCAGTTAAAAAGAAGTATGATAATAGACAGAGGAATAGTGTCACTCTGGAGCAATTGGGATTACACAGTACTGACTTGGTCCATAATCTAGTAGAGCTTTTATATATAAAAAAATAGATATTTTAAAACAGTATTAATACTCTTGATTCTTAACATTATTGGCTAAGCATGTGGACACTGAGGGAAAAGAAAGTCCCAAGCAGACTAAGACCAGCTTTAATTACTGTTAATCTGCAGAGACATTCACATCAGAAATATCACCTTGGCATTTTCCTGTTTACCAGCTGCAGATCAAGCTCTGTAACATTTAATCTCTCTAAATACTTGCCCTTTGAAAACATTGCCTTCCCTCATCTTTCTCTCACCTTCTCTGCTCAGTTCTGCCACCCTCTCCCTGACTAGTCCCCTCACCAAGAGCGCTGGGGAGCTCTCCCTTCCTGACCTCTCTCCCCCCTTTGCAGTGTTTCCTTCTTGGGAAGGGGATATCAGCTTTATCCTGGGAGCTCAGGGCATTCCTGGACACACTCCCACCGTCTTGAAAACAACCAGAATTCGCCCAGCAGGATTGTACAGCTGCCATTCAAGACAAAGCAATGTGCCTAAAGAGGTGTTGAGATCAAAACAACACACAGACCAGCCTCGAAGCACTAAAGCTACTTCGGGAGGTCTAGAGCTTCTTTGTTCCTAGATAAAGGCAAAGTTAGCACCACCTCCGTTTAACAAACCAGCACTGAATTGGATGGCGAGCACCAATGGCCACAGCGGAACAATGTTTATCCTTCAGGCTACCAACATCTGAGAAGGCTAATACCACTTCACACTCAGATTTGCCAGGCTACTGTATCCAATAACTTGTAGCATAAATTGCTTTGTTTTCAACTTCTTATACTCGTGTGATTCTCCCATACAGAACAGTTGTTGAACAGAAAATTTCAGAGCATCAGACACCCCTGAAATCTTTCAGAATAAAAAGTAAAATAAGAATAGGAATTATAAAGTTAATTCACTTCTTAGAAATAATTGTGCAAGACTAACCCATTCTCCAGGAAAGTAAGCCTGCCATCACATATATCCTGTCTCTTATGCTCTTTCAGACCCACAGATGACTGGACATACCTCTAGAGGAGTGCAAGAAATATCAGTTATGTTTCATGATTTCCAGGACCAAAATTATATGGAACCACCTCAACTCTTCCTTTTCCAGTACATTATTTCAACGTTTTTGAAGAAACCATGTATAATCACAATAAAAATATCTATTAATAGTAAGGCTGTGTGACATTTCCAAGAAAGAAAATTACTGACATCACATTTATCAACTTCTTTTTGTACTTTCAATATGAAGCATAAGAGAAAATCTTCATTTCCTAGAGAAAAACAAAAAACACCAAATAAGCAATAAAAATAATTATCTTACCTGCCCTGTTTCTATGTGGACTGAGGTGAGGATTTGATCTTCACACTAAACGAAAAGAAGAAAAAAAACAAATGGGGGAAAAAGGCCTGTAAGATTAGCATAGTTTATCTAAACCCACAATTGCCAATTTCTGATCAAAAAGCATCTCAGGACTATAACACCCTTATTAACTTTATTGACACTGTGACACTACTATTGTCTGAAAAACACTACTAAGAAAGATTTTAATTATTTTTCCTCTGAAAAAAATTGACCCCATTTCTTCAAACAAGTCAAATTGAGGATTCAGACAAAGCATTCAAGCATATATCCAGCTACTGTTCTTTACCTGTAATTGTTTTGGCAGCAATGCTGTATCCACCCATATCAGGCAACTGCTATTTCCCATGGATACTCTTTCAATAAATGGCTGTATCTTGAAAAAGAAGACCCTTTTAAATACAGAGGAGAGCACTTAAGTACCAACAAAACATCCAGCATCTGAATGGTCAACAGAACACACAGCCAATGAAATCAGCACTTCCTTAGCTGGTTTTCCAAATCAACTAATGAAGTCCAGGTGGGAGCCCGAAGAAAATCCCAATCACCTGATTGGCGTTACCCAAACAGTCTTCATATAAGGTCAAATTCAGCATTAATGGTGACACATTCATAAGTCATTCATTTCAGTCAGTTCTGCCCAAAATATATCATTACCTCATCTCTCACTAAGCACAATTTCTCTTCCTCCCACACATCTGCATGTCCTGTGGCTACACTTTTTTCCAAGTAATTAAAGATAAAATTAAAAAAACTCATTTTTTCACAGCTGAATCTCTCTGTCCTGCTCCAGTCTATTCCTCCTCAGAGTTTCTCCTAAAAAAAGTGTAACGTGGATAAAACAGCAGTACTGGGCTGTGAGCATTACGCTCTGCTAGGCTGTACCTTTCTGCTCAGGCTCTGTGGCTCAGAAGCCTCCTGCCTGAGAGAGCAGAGGGTATTTGCTTCATGGCCCAAAACAGCTCTCCAACCCCATCAGGAGCTGGGAGATGCTGACCTGCAGGGAGCAGAGAACTGTCTGTACCCTGTGGTGCCAGAAGTCAGTGCCCAAATGGGGCTGCCTTGTGAAGAATGCTTCTCCCAGGAGTTCTGGAGCTCAGCAGATGCTGGCGTGGCCCTGTGCAAAGCAGTAGGTTCCTTGCCTGTTACAAGCATGTCCGGGTTCCTGATGAGTTTGGAACTCTCCTATTCCCCTATCTCATTTTTAATGCCAACTACCCACTCTCTTTTCCAGACCAGAAAAAGAGATTTGGTTTCCTCTAAATCCTATCTCTCCACTCCCTCATTAGATCCACTGCTAGGAATTACTTATCACTTGTCAATACTTAACCATGAGTCTTTCAAGTGTATAACAAAAGCTGAAATATCCAAAAATCACCTTTGCTTTCCTGTGTGGAAAGAGTGTGTATTTCCCCCCAACCGACAGTAATGAAAAGACTAGGCAAGAAAGGATGTCATGTATTTTAACTAAAATTTTCTTGGCCCGGTGCTCATGGCACAACTGTGCTTACTGTCTTATCATTAAACCTTATCTTGATAACAAAAGTTTCCGTAACAGCCATAGGATACGCAATGGGAAGGGCATTGTCTGAATGGCAGCATCTCCTAACGGGTTTCTGAAAGGCCAAATGATCTTCATGTACTGACTCAGAAGCACAAGTCTGAGCTGCAGGAGGAATGCTGAAATGGTGCAGAAGCTCTGGGAGTATCAAAGGATGGGAGGACATGTGCAGATGTAGCAGGAGTATAGACTGAGAGGAAGGGAAGGCTGAAGGCTGCTACCAGTGACTAGGTATAACCTCCGTTGCAGGGTGTGATCAGGCTCCAACTATTCCCTGGGTAAGTATTTCAGTGGTTAACCTCATTCAGAGGTATTTCAGAGGTATAACCTCCCTCTCTCTGTGGGAGAGATCCCACAGGGGCTCTGGACTACACCAAGGGGACAGGCCTGCACTACTCTAGACCACCTCACCCTGAAAAGGAGGAAAAGTGCCTGGAGACACACAGACTGTAACCAGGATAGATGCAGACGGGCAGACTGGAGAGCAGCCCCAGTCCAGACATTCACAGCCCTTTGGTTCTCTGGCAGGGACTTCTCACACTTCTTGCATTGGCTTTATTCAGCTCTGTCATATCAGGGTCACCAAAGAAAAGCACTAACTCACCATAATGACCCCCTGCCACACACAAATACCCCTCTATTACCTCTCACTTGGGAAAGGTAAGAGAACTCATCAATACAGAAATTAATTTGACAGGAACCTTGAGAGAGTTCAGGAAATTCTTTTCCTTGCCTAATGGCTACAGAGGGACCTTTGGCGCTGGGATTTCACGTAATCTAACTGTTTGCTATTTAAACAAAAAATAATCTTTTAGAGCTTGCAACTGCCTCAGACTGAGTCCCCTTGCAATTACAAAAGTGATTGTGTTTGAATAGCTGCCTTTCTCCTTCACTGCTCTGCTTCTCTCTCCACTCTGGTGACTTCTACAGGGAAATCATCTTTTGGACACCACGGTTAGCTGCTGCTCCAGGCATTATTGGATTGGCCAAACCTCAGTATCTCAGTCTTACTGCTAGTACTAGTCAGGGCAGAAGAGAAATTAACTGTTGCAAAGAAGGGCAGTTGTTTAAATACCTTTGAGAGCCCTTAGGCGCATTGGAAAAGTGTCCTTCTTTCAGCACTCATTACTAGGAGTCACTTAACCTTTGACAGTTTAACACAACCAAATTCCATGATATATTGGGTTGCCACCGTAGAAATAATTAAGGAAGACAGTACAGGAAATAATAATTTACACTGGCATGTCTGCAATCCCAAGTTCTCAACACTTTTTACGACTGTTAATGAAAAATATGTAGAAGACAACAGGTTATGTATTACGTGATTAATGTTATGGTCCTTCCCAGTGCAGAAATGTCATGGAGGGAGGATGACACCATCAAAATTGAATAGGAAAGGGAGAATGCTTGGGGTAACAGAATGCACTTGTCTTGTCTTACAGATGCTACTTGCTTAGTTTTACTTTAAACAGGAGCAAAAGGAATGAGGCTGTTATAATTTCATGCAAGCTTGCAAAGCTGAGTGTCCTTATAAAAAGAGCAATTATACACACACTTAAAGCACGAAGCAGCACAATAATTAAATGAGTAATTACCTTCCCACTTTTAAGCTGTCATGCAATTAAACTTAATTAAACATTCTCTATGCTTCACTAATCTTATACTAACAGAAGAAGGTAAGAAGGGTGTGGTAAAGAAAGGGCATTTGGCAGAAGGTTGAGCCTATTATTCTGTCTATAATAAAAAATAACACTGTACAGTCAGCACTAGATTCTCATGTAATTGCTTTGTTCCTAGCCAGAATATAACCCGGCCGGAGCTGCAAGACAAGCAATACACTGAGGCAATACAATACTATTTATTTTATGTAGTGGTCTTCTTCGTAACATTACAAAATGTTCTGCAGAAGAAACTATTTCAAGGAAAGGTAAATGCTGGCATTTTAGAGCAGAGGGAGTAAAGAATTCCATACAGAAAAGCCAGTGCCAATGTAAAAACAACACCCTTAATGCAAACACAAGTCCAAGGTTTCTCTTTTCCCCAGCAGAGGAACACTTGCAGAGACACAGTAGAGGAAGGGCCAAGAAAAGACATGGAAGTTTCGTTAACAGGGAGACAATTGTGAACTTGCTCCTACCCTGGTCTGAAATACAAATGAGCTTTGTAGGGGCACAGCCCACATACTTCTGCTAATTACTTATTCATTCCCAGAAAGGCTGTATCACAATCGCTATCTTTATCTGCATGTTATTCTTATGCTAAATGATAAAATTAAGACTAAAAAAGTCATTCTCTCAAGTAACAAGTTTTCTATCTTCCATCTCTCCGTGAGGCAAAGGCCAAAAAAGGCAGGAAAACAGGTACATTTGGAAGCAAAACCTGACCACGCTCAGTCTGCAAATATAATGTTTCTCAACTTCAGGTGTCCTCACATTCTGGCCCACCTTCATACCTACATGTGTATGCACACCTTCCTGCTCTTTTTCACTTCTACTGTTCCTGGGTCCAAGTGCTGCAGAAGCAATTCGAGCACATCTCAGCAAAATGGAGCTGGGAACATCAGTTTTGCTATTTTCCACGTTTATTTCTTCCAGCACCCAGAGCTGCTCCACAGAAGTGAAATCTGTCATTAGTATTAGCAGAAGGCTCCTAAACATGGGTTGAGCCTATCAGCACAGTGATGGGACAAACACAGGGTGCTTGAAGATAAATGCTGTCGTCAAGCAATGTTAGGTGTCATTATTAAAAGGATGGGGGAAAACCCAATAACAATACTGAGCAGCGTTCCAAAACACTGAGTGTGACTGAGTGCTGAGAATCCTGAAAAAAAGATGAAAACCACCATACTACACAGCCACCCCTGCTGCCCCATACTAGCAGAATTATTTACCATTGTCTCATGATAAACTGCAACTGTGGTTAAAATGTGTCAACAGAAGTTTTATGTTTGTTTCTCATTCCACCTCCCACAGCAAGTACGAAATTACACTTTGATAAAGTCTAAAATACAAATTGTCCCAAGCACAAAACTGTAGCAGCTACTGAGAAGAATTAACTCTATTCCAGCTGAAACCAGGACAGATGCATTTCTCTCTGGAAGACAGTACTGTTTCTTATGCTCTGTAGGCCAAAACAAGTAAATAGATATCCTGAAAAACATTGGAAAAGCAGCATTTAGGAAAAGACTGCTACAGCTCCTCTGTGTTTGCTGGCAGACAAGAATGACAGCACAGGGAATGCTGCTTTGGCTGCTCTGCCCCTGCTGTCAGCCCTCTGTGCAGGCAGAGGTAGGCAGGGCCACACGGTGACAGGGCCAGTCCTCCAGCTCCCTTGTTCCATGGCTAATTTACAAGCTGAGGACACGAGGGCCAGTCCCAGCTGCTGCTCAACTTCAGGGAGCCTTCAGGAGACCACTCTCAGCTGTTTAAACCAACCTGACAAGTTCCAAAGGATGTTTTATTTCCTGTCTGGGACACTGTATCATTTTGTTAATGGCCTGGAAGCCAGCAGTCCTCTATAGCTGACACTGATTAAGTGTTCTGTGATTTAAATTGAGAATCAGCAACATAGAAACACTATTAAAGTTATGGTTTCTGCCTTATGATTCATTGCCCCACCCATACCAGCTTGTCCAAACAGAAATTCCATCGGATCAGAACTCATCCACAATTAATATGCCCTTTGTTTTCTATGATTTAGGGCCTGGTTTGGAACTACTGGTTTTCGTTTCTTTTTTATCCCTGCTTGTTTTGTTTCCACATCTTTACCTTTAACTCCTGCTGTTTTCTGGCTCAGGTGCAGCACAGCTCCTGCCATGAGTGTGTCTATCATCTGCTCCTGAGGAGCTTTGTTCAGGGGGACAGCTTCCATGTTACCTTATCTGTGGGAACAAAGGAAACAGTCACACTAAACTAACTTGCAAACAGGAATGTCCAAGGCACTGCTATGGAACAGCATGGTGAACTAACCCACACCACCCTGCGCTGCCTGGCATAGCCAGCTCAGGTTAGTTTTAGGATATCCAGACAGGATGTTAGAGAGGATGTCCCATGCCATGATTTCCTTTTTGCATGGTTTCCACGTTGATCCTGACATATTTTACTGCATATCTGCAAATATCAGAAAAATCACCCTCCTCCTGGACTTACAACATGCAATGGGATCCAGGCACAGGCAGGACTAGGACGTGTTTAACTCTGTGGGGAGGTGGTAGTCTCTTGCTGGTAGGGGCTAAAAATGCGATGGGACTTGTTACTTGTTGGTTTCAAGGAGCACTTGGATTTATAACAGAAAAGTTTGTAACACCACCACTGAAATACTTACCCAGGGAATAGTTGGAGCCTGCTCACACTAGACTTAGCAACATGCCTCCCTCTCTGCAGTGGCTGCTCCCTCAGGATTGCCCAGAAGGCATAAGCAGGCTTCATTAAAGATATCAGTGCTTTTCATCAAATGGGGCTTTCACACTGATTCTCCAAAAGGCACAGGAACTCAGTGTGTGGTTGGGTTGTATAGCATAGTCATGGGAAAGTTAGAAGTGAAAAATATAGAAAAAGTAAATACTGGGGGAATCTAGAATTCCTCTAGTACAGCTTGCCCCTCAGGGCAAGGTCCTGTAAGGTCAGGCTCGCTCTCAGGGTAACCTATTTCGATATCTCACCACCCTCATGATCAGTTTTTCTTTCCTAATAACTAATGAGGATTTCCCTTGTTGCAATTAGTGTCTGATGCCTTTCATGCTGCCATTAAACACCTCCCAGGAAGATGCTGGCTCTGTTCTTTGTACACTTTCCCTGCCATTACACTGCAAAATGGTTTTCTCACGGTTGAGTTCATAGCAAGACAGGCAGAAACACCCCACATTTCCACTTCTGTAGGAGTACGAAATTACGCCAAATGGCAGAAAGACGATGAAACTGGTTGAGGAGACCAAGTGTCAAGAAGGAGAGCTACAAGCCAGAGCTGTTTCGTGCAAGAGAAAGCCAATTGCCGTGTATCGGGTTGTTAGGCGTTTCCCAGTTCCCGCGTTCCCAGCTGTGGAGTTGAACACCGTCATCGCCGGCGACACAAAATGGAGCCTGGTTTTGCCCCTCACGCGGCCCCCGCTCCCCCATTGGTCAGGTTTCCCACCGCGGAGCCGCTCCTTACATGGCTCTCTCCGCCCTCGCTTACCCTCTATGGCTCTGATCCGCCCCTCTCTTCCCTTTCATGGAGGGGGATTCGCAGGCTCCGCCCAAGCTCAACCCCCTTTCCGGAAAGTTCCACCCTACCCTGATATGAACCATTTTAATAAGGTGCCATTCCATCATACCCCTGCCTGGAGTGTGCCTCTCCTCCTTACCCTCGAAGGGGCTCGTCACACTTCCACCACCATCTTGCCTCTAACGTGTCTCTTTTCCATAGCACACACGGGTAAGGCCCTGTCCTCTTGGCAGCTCAGACAACCTCAGGTCTAATCAGTAGATAAAGAGTTACCACAATACATTACCTACCTTACACTGGAAAAACATTCTGACTTCACAATTAATAACTGCACTAAACTCTGAGAAAATACACAGACATGGCTATGCCCTGCTTGAAACAGCCTCCCTGCCACACTGACATGTAGGAAAACAGGGTAATAAAACACCCCTTCTGGCCTCACTCTGGTGGAGTGACATGTGTATTAGCTGCTCTCACAATCTTTGTTACTGCAATAATAAATACGAACCTGAAAATGAGAAAGAAAAAATCCACTCAGCTCGGAGACAACTTCTTGGCAATCAATACACTCTGAATAACCTACAAAATTGCGGTCTATAAGAGGTAGTCAGTCAAGTCTCACTGTCCGTCTTCCTTTAAACACTTATGCTCATAATGGCTCCTCATTTAGAAGTGTTCATTTCCATCACTGCTGGAGTTCAGCTTCATTCTCTTTCCCCAAAAGGGAAGGAAGAGTGAACAGACTGAGACAGCCTCTGACTACACACTTTCTTTCACTTACGAGGCAGTTCTTAACCTTGCCTCTCTGAAGTCTCCTCTAAGCTGATTTGCAAAGATAGGGGGTATAGAAATTGGGGCAAAGCACACAGAATTACTCAGTTGTTAACTTAGCTCAGTAAGAAGAAAAAAAGCTTCACAGCTCTATTTTTTATAAGCCTGGTAAATTGGTCTAGCCAAGAGTTCTTTCTTTGCAAGTCAGTGTGCCTGAATCATGAATGTTCATTCTTCAAGCCCAGCTCAGGCTACTAGGGCAGAAAAGCACACAAACCAAAATCTTTCAAAATAAAACCCAGAGAGATTCACCTTTTAGACGCAGGCATCCAGAAATCTTTGGGTTGTAGCATTGTTGGAGAAGGTGCTGTTTCTGCAGAGGAAAATGACCCCTTGCTGCAGGAAGTACCACTGCCAAAGCAAGGGGATGCAAATGTTTGAAACATTGTTAGCACTCAGTCCTAGCACACAGATGAAGACATGTGCACTAAACCTTCACGAAAAAAGGTTTGTGAATGCTGTTTCGTACTACCCAGAAACAGAGTGGTCTCTGGTTTTATATACCGTGCTTCTGACTTCGCTAAAGTGCCTTCCTGTATAACCTCGTAGGCTTGTTTTTTCAAGCATGCTACGGGTCACTCCCTCTCACGCTGTCTCACACTGCACCTAAACCTTGAGTCCCACAAGCCCATGTCTTCCTGGGGCACTCTTTCCAATCCCTCAGATTGCTCTGGGGGCAGATTTCTCCTCTCTTTTGGCAGTACCTCCTGCACAGTC
This sequence comes from Sclerurus mexicanus, assembly GCA_013396755.1. Classification (NCBI taxonomy): domain Eukaryota; kingdom Metazoa; phylum Chordata; class Aves; order Passeriformes; family Furnariidae; genus Sclerurus; species Sclerurus mexicanus. The sequence continues at coordinate 1,657,063 of VWZF01006903.1, forward strand.
CCAAAGCTATGAAAGCAGCATTAAGCTCTCACATATGCTCCAGCAAACCCAGGGTTGCCTTGCAGCAGTTCCCCACCCTCATCACCAGACCATGGTCAGAGTCAGAAAGCCAGCCTCGGGCACAGAGCAGTTTCACAGCCAAAAGAAACAAAAAGCACAGAATGTGTAAGATGCCCACATGCTTTAACAGCACATGCGAGCTGGAAGCCGCTTCAAAAGAAAGACAGAACAAAGAAATGCTGAAGAGTCAGCTCAAGGCAAGGAAAGAGAGTATTTTGGGAAGCTTCCAACAAAAAGCTGTAGCCAGGCAGAACTCCCTTGTGCCTCCTGTGGCCACTGCGATGTTCTCTCCACCCTCCGTAGGAGTGTGGGTGTCTGGACAATGAGTAGTCATTAGCACTGATTCATTAACTTGGCATTAAGGATGTCGTTCATCACAGCAGCATAAACGCCAAAGACTTAGAGGTATCATGCATTAGACAGCAACTTCTCTGATGACAAAGACAGGTTCAAACTGCAAACAGCTGTCCATGAAAGGACTGGCACAGGTCATGGATCAAAGCAGTGTACGGACCCAGGTCTCACACAGCAAAACAGATTCATTACTGACCCACGCTCAGTTCTTAACCACTTAAGGCAGTAATCAAAAGGTGGCAAGTTTGGTGTATCACAGTCCTAATCCTCTAAGGCAGCTAAGCCACTGTTAAGATTTAAACTCAGGGGAATGGTCCAAAATGCTGTTAAGGCTTTTATTCAGTCGGCAGCTTTTTATAGTCTAAAACTAATCAGCAAGCCTGGATCCCTGAGCATAATTTGGTCAATTTAATTTACAGAAACAAAACTCAGGGACAACAGAGAGCACTGGTCGAGGACTGGTGAAACACAGCTGGAAAAGGGAAAGTAGCCCCATCTGAAGCCATTTCAGAGCTGTGTCCGACAATGCTGTGAGTCCTGAGACATGGTTCAGCCATGACAACACTACCAGGTACTTCCCAGGCTGGAGAACAACCAATTTATGCCATAGTCAGTACCTTGAACCACATCCAGGACTAAAAAGCAGAGGCAAATGAGAGGCATATGTACCCAGCTCACACAGAGCAAGGTATACCTGGTTGTTCCACAGGGTGATGTAGTGATAATGACAGAGTTCTAAAACCCTGCACTCCTGTTGGGTTGGATGCTCAGCTCCAAGTCCCTCAGCTCCCTCCCATGGAGGTGAATAACAATTTCTTGTTGTGAACGAAAGAGCATATCATCAGCAGCTTGCTGTTAAGGGGTGATTAATTGGATACTGAAAATGAACGTTTCTCCTTTTGACCCTTTAACCTTGTTCAGGTGCATTATGATGACACAGTACTAAATCTCTACTCTGTTTGTACCCACAATCAAGCTTGTGAAACCTAAAAACAGCAACAACACATTTTTTCTTTCAAGAAATATGCATGACTGAGTGACTAAAAAAACCTGCTATTTCCATCTTCTCATTCTTTTAAAAAATTTTCTTTATGATTTCAAAATGGCAAGAAATACACAGTGCAATCCACTGATTAAATACCTGAAAGGGTCAAAATTACTGGTAGTAACTAAAGTGCTTCAGCATCTTCCTCCTCTAAATATCCCCATCTTTGAGAGGATGTAACATCTTAATTCCGTGGATGAAGTCCATGAACAGAACAAACTGTATACACCTAAAATTACCCCACCAAGTGAGGTGCAATAAGCTTCTAGCCCTTGTTTTCATTCCAGGACTGAGAATAATAATAAAATTAAAGACAGACATCACTGGAAGGACCTGAGTATTCACAATCCAAAAGGAAATCAGTGAGTAGCTTTTGGAAATGAGGTCATACAGCGTCAATCACAAGAGTCAAACTGCCAATACAAAAGTGACCACTGATGAACGACACAAAACCTGAAAAGATTTGTAATATCAATGAGAGGTGAAATCCTATAAACACTATCACTTTGCAGGCTGATTTTATTACCGTACATTGATAAGTACATCTCACACAGGTTTAAATTAGTTATATTGCAATTAAGATGTCAAAAGCAGCTTCTGAAATAGACATCTATTAACCCTTTCAATAGTCTAATTTGGATTGTGAAACAAGGAATACATCACAAGGTAATATAAGTTTCAGCCAGCTAAAAGCAGGAGCTGGCGGAAAGTGAGATAACATTACTATTTTTAAAAAACTTGGAGAGAAATTCCACAGGAAGATGAAATTTAAAGGCAATTCTTTTCAAAAACACTTAGCAAATTGAAAAACTTAAAGACAAATTCTTCACTGAAGTCATCTGTCTTACTTGACTCTTCCACATAAATTCCTATTAATTTATTCAAGTGCTTCTGCAATCAAGTTACTCCATGCTAACGAGGTATGGATTCAGCCTGTAAATATTCTTCCCGCAGAAAACTTCTGTTCCTGCTTAAACCACAAAGCAGCCTCTCTGCCATTCACCCAGCAGCTGAGGTCTTTCCAGTTCACTTCATATTCTGGCTAAGACATTCTCAGTTAGAAAACCACGCGGGAAGCAAGTCCACACTCAGCTGTTCCCTAAAGCGGGTGACAAAGACCGCCCGAGAAGCACTCGCTGGGACCGTGCCCACCTGGATGAACCTGTGCCATGCGTTCTCTTCCCACAGTAACCGCACCAAGGCTGGCCCTGCAGGTTTCTCTTTGGAGCAGCACGATGAGGGATGGAGGACCACAGAGGCTTCAGGCAAGGCTCAGCAGATGGGCAATTTGTGTACGAAACACACTGTCACAGTTGCTCCTACTGTGCACAGGGGCTATCCCGGAACACCACATACCTGGAATTTAACCTCCTTTGACCTTTTCGGGTTTTCAAGTTCAGGATTTAACTGCTTCACTCCATTAGGGACAGCAGGAAAGTAGCAGTTAAAATCCCTAAAAAGGCTTTGAAAACTACTTGCTAAGTGTGCAGGTGTCACTCTGCAATTCAGCAACTGGCAGGAGGGAGGGGGAGGCTGAGGAATGTGGGAATGTGGGAGCAGGTAGAGTAGGAAAGGGGACGGGGAATATAAGAGTAAAATTTGGCTGTTACAAAACGAGCAGCTCAAAAAAGATCTTGAGGAAGAGTCTGGCAGCTCCCCCTTCGTGCTTCATTACACGGGGCACTATTCTTTTGCTAAGCTTCCCAGATGTGGGGAAAGGTAGTGAAGCTTCCAAAGCAGCAGTTCATTCTGTTCTTCAGAGACAGTTTGATTTGGGCTTTTTGCCCACTGCATCATGCATTTCGACACTCAGCCTGTAAAACTGCCTAGGCAGTTTCAGTGGCAAAGTGGATCCTCCAAACATCTCTGGCAGCAAATCAGTAGCTCCAAGTCCTGCAACACATTTCTTGGCTAAGGCCACTCTGTGTGTTGTTTCTCGGGGTCAAGAGCAGGAAGAGATGCTGAACAATATAACACTTATTAAATCCCAGAGAGGTGACAAGTCATCTCAACAAGGTCATTATCTCAGATATAGAGCAGACTATACACTGCCAGGCAATAGTTACATTCTTCCTCTCACTGCCTCGGAGCCAGATTTGTCTCTGGTCAGTACACCTCAATTATTTACTTAACCTATTTGTAGATCAATTCTTCTGATTGATGTAGACTTCTGGATGCTGGAACTAACTTGCAAAATTTGCATTGAGGGACAAATTCAGGTCCCAGAAAGTACAGGAAACCAACTCATACCTGTCGACATAACAGTTATGCAAGCCAAAAGAGTACAGTACTACAACTTTGCCCAGAGTGCACCTAAAGGAAACCCAAGCAAAGAGGGGAGAATTAGAGACCTAAGGCCTCAGCAGCACTGCCTCCATAAATGTACAAAGCACTCATTTTGCCCTAACACCGCTGGTGCAGATGTCACTGATCAGGACCTGTTTATACACATTTTTCTTAAACACAAACTGTGCAACTAAAAGTAAACCCCTGTTTGAACAGCAATAAACAGAACTCACACCCTGCTCCCACACAATCACCAGCCAGCGCAACACACACCGTGAGCAGAGCGGGCCAGTTTAAGAGGCAGCCGGAGGATGTGGTGGTGTAGCTCATTAAGTGAGCCTCCCTCAGCGCTGCTGACAGGCTGCAGGTAGGCATGAGTCTCTCCATCACTTCTCCAGGTATCAGGTGACAGCAGTTTTCCTTTATAGTGCAGTCAGCTACTCACAAAGTAATGGAAGGAGTAGGGCACTTGTAAACTCCCTACATTCAACCTCCGTCCAGATTGCACAGCTTTTCCTGCAAGAGTCAGCGTGGAGCAGGGTCTGGAATGTCTGTCCCTGGTGATGGCTAACAATGAACTGCTCCTCCTATTTCACAGCTCCTGCAGATATTGCAGGACACAGGACAGGACGATGTTCTGCACCATCTGCCCATTCCACAGGCACCAGTTCTGACCAGGGGACTTGGCCAGGGGATAAAAGACAGTAGGTATACTGACAGTAGGAATGAGCAGCCCTGGTGGGTCCAGCTGCTCTGACTCGGCACAGCCTATAGCTGTAAAATAGTGGAGGAGAGAGACCAGCTCAGTCCACACCAAACACAGTGAGGCATCCAGAAAACAGAAACAATGCAAATAATTTAATTTTCCGCTTTACAGCATGCACACCCTGCACTCTGCAAGACCTGCCAGCAATAACAACCCCCAGGCAAAAGGAGGGAATAATATGGATTGAAACAGTGAGCCAACACTGCTCAGTCCCTCTGAACAGTGCATCCAGTCCAACTGCAGTTCTGTGGAGAAAATCCTACTGTGCAAGAGTTCAAAATGAGCTTCAGGTAGCAGCTTTATGGGTCTCCAACTGCAGCATGATAAACAGCATGTATAGAAGCCACCACAGTCTATGAGGAAGGATATTAAGACCTTCTGGTAAAGGAACTTCGGCAAATGCTTAGCCTGAATTTATGATCTGATTCTTCAGTTCTTGGCTCCAGAAGTGACTCGCCCTTGGCTTCTTTATACAAGCTGTTCTTGTTCCTGAGCTTTTGGAAAAGACAGACGGGAACTCAGCTGAGAGCCAGCTCAAAACACTTGGTTGCTGTTTTACTTACTGTTTTCTACTAATTCTTTCATTTAAAAAAAAAAAAGTGTTAGCCTCCTGCATAAGCAAGGAAAAGAACCAGCAGTAAAGGCTGATAAAAGAATAATTCAGAGCTGTGAACATAGATCAATAAACAAATTGGAGATCTGCTCAGTCACTGCTTCCCAGAGCTAAGGAGAATTAAAAACCAATTAAAAACTACACACCTGCCTCCAAATAAGTCAAATGGAAAGTGAAGGACAATCATAGGGCAAAGATTTTTATGGCTGATCAAATAGCAATTAACTTACAAATAAAATAACCCAAAACTCACTGTATTATAAACCAGTGGTTCTGGTTTTAGAAAAGGACAGAACCTCATTGATCAGCTCAGCACAGTGGGCATCTGCATGATGAAACTGTCACTCAGGTTGCTGGGAACAGAGCTGCTCTTTAATTAACAATAATGAGCAGCAGCGCAGGAGCCTCACACTTACAGGACCCCAGAGGGGCTGCAGCTGAAGCAGGAATCGCAGCAGGCAACTTCTGTTCAGCCAGAAGCACAAGGAGATTAGTAAGAGACAGTGTTTACAAAAGATGCCTTAACAATCTTTTTTGTTCTTTCACCACGTCTCCAGCATTGCCAAGAGCGGCACCTTTTTGGGTTTTAGCAAAGCACCACCGCTCCTGATCCCACCTGAAAGGGGCTGTATCCCCAAATTTAACAGCCACAAATCGATAATAAACTATCGTAAAGTAATGAGCAAGCTCACTGTAGCTGAGAAATAAAATACATTTGTTTTTCTATGGCAAATTCTTCTGGCAAGGAGGAAAAAACTGAGGTCTTTGTGTGACCAAACAACATGATGTAAAAGCATTTATACACAAATACAGAGAGAAAGTCCACCAAATGCCCGCATTAGGCAGGAATCATTCTGCCTTCTGATTTAGGACATCCACCATCAGCTATATTGCATAGAGCAGGTCGCACGTTTGCAGAATTCAATCCACTAAAGCTCAAGGGGCTGATGCCAGGTCAGAATTTTGTCTCCACTTCATCCCCAGGGAAAACTCTACGTGTGCCACCCAGTCTGACATTCAGCAGTCCGCTTGGCTCAAACAAGGTGCTGGCACCCAATCGGGGAAAGGAGCATCTTTTGGTCAGGGCACTTAGGTGGGTAAGCTGTCCGAGGGTCTGTGAGGAGCTGTTCAGCTGGTTGTGAAACAAACAGAAAGGTCACCAGAATGAACGTTTCTGTTAAAAGTAAACAGAAACTCAACTGGCTTCCAGGGAGTGCCTGAAGCACCAGGACAAGAAAATGAAAACCATTTTGTTTTTCAAAACTGAGCAACCTTTTTTTTTTTATCCCCATTATTTAGAGAGGAAAAGTAACAGCCATTTAGAAGTGCCAAGAAACCTTCTGTACCTTTCAAACCCAACACAAATCACACCCACATGCAGTAGCAAACATCACTAACCCTTTCCAAGAATAGGGATGGCTACCCTGGTCAGATGGTCCAGCTTGCACCTTCTAGCTAAAAACCTCTGCACAGAGCACCTTGAGACCACAGACCTGCAGCAGCTCTTCTAGAAACCCCCAGGTCCCCCAGTAGCTGGTTATTCACAGCCCTTTCTGCAGAGCAGGGGGTTCCCCCCCATTCTCCTGAGCATCCGAAGACTCCTGCCCCTAGGAGTGCCCTCCATGCCATCCCACTGTCCTGCAGCCACTGTCACCAGTGGCCAATGGTGCACATGCAAAATGGCCAAAGGGGAGGTAGCTGGGGCCTCTCACTTACCAACATAATGCCTACGGATGGCAATTCCCCTTCCAGAAATCTCCAGAGACGTGGACATTTGCACCAGCACAGTGCTGCCTTCACCTCACTCCAGTGCGAAGTTCCCTCCTGGTCTGATGTGGTCCTGAGGATCACAGAAGTCTCCTGGCTGCCTTCAGCAAAGCCACAGCCTCTGCAAAACCTGCAGACCACATAAAAGGTCAGAGAAGCATAAGATCCAGAGACACCCTGGGCTGAGGGAGGGACTTCCCCGAGTGCCTGGCATGGGTACTGCTGGTCATGTTGAGCATCACAAGATGCATTAGATCAGTCATGACAGGCGGTCGTTGGGACCAACAGAGAGCCAAAGCACTAGAGGGCATCCACCCTGAACTTAACAATTGCTGAACAGGCAAATAAGAAAGTTGCAGGATATCCAACACTGGGGCAAATGGCCAGAGATTCCCATGTACCTTCAACCATGGTAGGAAAGAACCTTAGAGTTCTGCAGGGATAAACCCAAACAAAACAACTAAAGAACCCAAGGAAACCAAAAAATGCAACCAAAAAGACCACGACCGAATAAATGGTCCGTTTTGGGAAATGGTCTGTTTGACCCACGGCCATTAGCTTCCAGAACAAAGGGGAAAAAAAGCAAGGCACAGCTCTGCACGGAGCTGTCAGCATCTGGGCCAGCTGCTTTGGGAGCCAGGGCTGTGCGTTGCCATCAGATCCCACCCCGGGCCCCTGCTATGGCAGCAGGCTCAGCTGCAGGGAGTCAGAACACAGGCAAAGGTGTACTGAGGAGTCATGCGTGTTTTAATGGAGTAAATTAAAGGGAGAAAACAGAGGTGGAATCCTTATCAAACTGCAGCTTTAAAGAGAATAACAAACAGCCGACTTTAAATGAATTCAGACAGTGCGTGCTTTGTTTCTCCACAAGACAACCCAAACCCCAAAGCTGAGGAGAATTAATTATTCTCATACCTTTGATAGCACTAAGGGTGACAATAGGGCTTTGGACATCAAGGAGACATCTCTGAGGAGCAGACTTGGATCTGAAAGGTGATTTCCTTGGTTCCACTAGCAAGAGGTTAATTCCCTGTCAGTCTGCACTCTGCTGTTGAAAGGCTCATGTCCTCTGTAGTTAAGCAATGAAAAGACAAATTCACTAATGCCCATGGCTCACCAGGGAAGAGAGGAACAAGGAAGTAGTTGCCAATAATCAAATAACTAAGCGCCAAACCCAAATGTAATCTAAAACTGACAGGAAAAGCAGGCAAAGTGACATATAGATCAAAAGTCAGACTGAGTAAATTATCTGTAGATGGCCTTAAAAAAGAGAGGAAGGGAACAGATTCAGAATTCTTTAAGTTACTGGGCTGATATACTTATTTATAATTACAAATTAAAGGAACCCAGACATGCAAACAGCTAAGGGCACTGTGGAGAAGCACGGGACACGAGAGAAACAAGAGGCATGTATATGCCCAAACATGATGCAGTCAACTGGTGCCTACCTGAGATGATTTATTTTTTCAGCTACCAAGCATACTTATTAACATAGTTGTTCTGCTACTTGTCTTGAAGTTACTGCAGTCTCAGGTAGGTCTGCACGGTATTCTGCTGCACAGCAAACCTGCTGATTTCATGGCCAGTCCTCCCTCCATGAGATTTTATGAGATTGGATATTACAGCTTTCTCATACAGCTGCAGCAACACAGCATCCTTCCAACCCTCAGCAGCTACTGGCAAACTTTTTACAATGACATGTCAGCACTACCTTCCTGTTCTTCACTCTTAAGTGGCAGGTACCAACAATAACTCCTACTGAAGCATCTGTGGAACACAGGAGAAAAAGCCATCATTACCTGAAAAAAGACCAAAAAACTCCCTCTGCTGGATTCAGTCTAAAAAAACTAATTATTCTACAGAATGGTGCAAAGCACCACTGTCCTGAGAAGATCACACAGATCTTGCAACTGCATATTTGCTGAGTACCATGTTGTATTTCTACAGCTAACAGTCGAGGTATAAAGCCCTGGCTGCTTCCTGTCAAAATTCACATAAATTGTCATTTGAGAGTGAACGTTTAAAGGGACATTTTCACTGTTGCAACTTAGGGGTTATTAAGAATCTTTCCCTTGTGTGCTGGAATAGAACTGCTAGGAAAAAGAAAAAGTGGTTGAGTCCAAGGTTTCACAGAGCTACAGGTCAAACTAACAAGGGTATCCCAATGTAAAGCCCAAGGTCTAATACAACATTAATTCAATTCCCTGAAAAATTGCTTGCTTACATCTATCCTAATTCAGGGCAGCAACATGTAATTCATAAGTTCTTCTAACCTTAGTTCATACTTGCTCTACTTATAGAAATGTTACCCTTAAATTAATATGATCACAACAGGCCTCATGTTTCATAGGAATAAAATCAAAATAATTAAGTTTTGACTCCAAGTTAATAAATAAACAAACAAAACCCCAGACCAATGAAAACAAGACCCAGTAATGATGCTGATTTCTGATTATTTCATCTGTGTTATGTACAGTAAAGTTTACATACAATTAAACAGGAAAGTAAATACACAGGTTCTCCTTGTGTAATTTTCGGTAAGTGACCACAGGACAACAAATCCTGTCAGTACAGTGAAACCACCACCTCCTCCCAGGCAGGAAGGACTTTCTCTGCAGGGTTTGTGCACTGAAGGAGCAGTTAAAGATTTCTACAAGGGCTTGGAGTTGCCATCACATTTGCACATTTAGTCTTTATCTCCCACATCCCTTGTGGTTTTCCAACCTGAGCAATCAGTGAGCTGAACGATAAATTGAGCTGCCCGGATCAAAACAAGCTTGTCACAGAGACCGAGCAGGGAAAACAACTAATTTATTCCAGTTCAAATTATACAGATTCTTCAGCTGAGGTTATCAATGTCTGTTTTACCTCCTCCACCTCCTAAACCATCGTTGCTTCTTTCCACTGAAGCGTCGCTCCTGCTCACTGAAAATAAATCCGGACTGCTTAGTTTGGGGCTGGCCCATCAGGGCAAAGGGCACAGGGTGAGGAGATGGGTGGTGTGTGCCAGGCAAAGTGCCAGCCCCAGCTCTGGCCGGGAAGGGGCTGGCGGCGAGCGCCGTGTCCGGCTGCTTGCCTTGCAGTGCCCTCTGCTGTCACAGCTGCCGCTCCAGCTGCGGACGAACCGCGGCAGCGAGGGCGACGGGCCAGCCTTTCGCTATGCGAACTCATGGAAACACGGATTCGCTTTGAATCTGACCCGGGGAGGGAAAGGGAGCAGATCGAAGTGTTTATCCGTGGGATTTTTCCTAGGCAAAGCACGTCATCTGGCTCGTTCTTATCCACCTGCCTGTGATGCATTTACAATTAAAATAGTAAACTTCATTCTTGTGTTTTTTTCTGTCAGCAGAGCTCCAGGTGCTTTACTAAGAAATTATTAGACTTCACTGTTTACCCTGCAGACACTGACTAAAACATGTTTGCTAAGTAAGGCCTGTGCAAGTGGTACTCAGCTTAGAGCACTTCGCACAGTGCAGAGCCCCATGCTCCGACTTAGAGGAACAGCTGAAAAGCCCTTCTAGAACATTTATCTTGTGGCCATTATTTCTAACACCCCTGCTCCAATTCCTTAGTACCTGCACTAGCACATCTCAGGATATGGCTCAAGAAAACATGCAAAACACAGGTGATGTGGTGTTCCGTGTCAGCAATGTCAGAAATGTAATACAACATTGAAAATAACCTCCATGACCCTTTTTCTTTTCTAAAAGAAATGAATTTGTATGAAATCAGACAATAATAGAATAGTAACAAATATAATAGTAGCTCTCAAAGATAATACCTTGAGAAAATTAACTCTCAAAGCAGCTAAAAAAAAAGTGTTATTAGAAACACATTTTAAAAGAAATACACATTTTGCACACATAAATACAAATTAGAAATACACAGTATTTTTTCAGTGCCCTGAATGTCCCAGAAATGCCACACAAAGAGCTTTCAACAGCTGTTAACATAATGCATACCCATAGACCTTAACTAATTCCTTTGAAGTCAGGAACTGAATGCCAGGATAAAACGCACAGGAGAATTATTAGCAAAGAGCTTGCGTTTCATTAGGCTTCCTCGCACAGCAATACCAAATCTGCAAGAGCTTATAAGCATATGGTTTGACCATCAGACTTTGTAGAAACAGAAGTTCAGACGCTGGCAGATGAGCTCAGCCTGACAGCCCTCTGCTGTGTGCCTTGCAGCAGTAACTGCTTCCCTGCTCCCCTGCGATACAGCATCTCGCACAAAGGGCTCTCCGCTGTGGTACAGCAAAGCACCACAGCAGCGACCACAGGAATTACAGAGCAGAACTTCAGGAAGGTTCTAAACCAGGCCTGAGCTCAGAGTCGCCCACAGCAGTGTGAGCGACACAGAATCGCTTGGCCAGAGGTGAGGGAAATGAACAAGAGCAGTAGCCCACAAAGCCCATTTGTTAGTCCAACTGTGACGCACACCTTAGCAATCCCTCCAGAAGATGGGGACGCAGGTTCCTATTACCCCACTGCCAGTGTACTGACTGGGATAGATTTCCGTAAGAACTTCCTTCTACGCCTTCAGAGGACTTGTCCACCGTGCTACATGTAACTCACATAACCATTCCCTCCCATGTACACTTAATGAATTCCTGCAAATAATTGCTGGGAACCCTTATAAGATGGAAATTCACTGGATCTTGTAGTAATAAAATAGTTTCAACAAAGTTCACAAAACTTGCATGCACGGGATTACTTACAATAATTTTTTTAAGAATCCCGAGCAGGCAAATGCAGGAAGATTAATATAATGTTCAAGAAAATAAGGGAGGATTCATTTCCTCAGGGAATTTTTTTCATGCTGTCAGCACAGAATCTTGCAAGCCTTGACTTTGCTAACAGTAGTATTACACTCATTTTATACATGGGAAACTAAGGCAGAGAGATTAAAGGTAGAATGGGATAATTACTACAGTTTGTCATACTGAATAGCAATTAAAATGGAGTAAAGAATTGTGGGAATAATAGTTCGACTTTTATATTACTAAGCATTGAAACCTTATTGAACCAAATGATCCAAATCTTTAAAGGCTCATAGGTTTCCTATGCATCCACTTGTGCTATAACTAAATCAGTGTATTTACCACCCCTCGACTGACCACTGTGTACACCAAAGCTGTTCTGTACTCATGATCGTAAGATGAGGGAAGTCTGGACAGGATGATTTTCAAGGGCATCTCTCTAACTGTAGCACCCAAGATAAGGATGTTGTCAGGTCTCTTCAGAATAAAGTCTAAGTAATTGTTTTGATTGGAGAAGTGTTGAGAACCACATTCTGTCAGAATGTGAAGCTCCATTGAAACCTAAAGGTTTCTCCCGAATTGCCACATTTCTATGGAATTTTGAGGGGAAAAAACCAAACATAGCACAACAAAACACAGCAAATAAAGTCCTGTTGGAGTGTCCCTGTCTATAATTGTTTTTAAATGCCTGCCGTTGGGAAGCAGTTTAAACAAAAGTTTTCAGATTGTGCTCTTCTTTGGCATAACCAAATTCAGAATCATTCTCAAGGCAGAGTTTCTGGTCAATTACTTCTGCCTTGAGCATCTCACTGAGAACTCCCACTGTGTTCAGTGAGGACTCGGAGCATAGTGCAGAAGCACCCCGTGTATTGCACCAGACCCAAGGCCTCACTGCCTGTCGTTTCAGAGAAAACAACTCGAAACCCTAACAGAAAAGCACCTTTTTAGCTTTCTTGTTGACTAATTAGCACTAAATACTTGAGTAACTCCTTTTCAGAGCCGTAGCATTTATGTTTAGTGTCCTTTGCTAAAAGCCAATTCTTGTGTGAAGCAGCAGCTAATATCCATAACCCAGGGAAAGCAGAACTGCATAGAAATGGTTAATGTTATACGTGCTTTTTTTTTCTCCTTGTATCTTAAACAAGTCTCATGTTAAAAACCTGTAAAGTCTGTGGGACAAAGAAATCCCACTGTAAGCATAAGCATAATCTCCTCCTCTCCCCAGATTTTCTCTCTACATTCTGAACAATGACTAAAAAACCGCACAAGAGTCAGAAAAAAGAGATACTTATTAGAATTATGACTTTTATTTTTATTCACTAGAGCAACATTGAGGAAAGAATTTTTACATACAGGTTTTTGAATCAACTTTACAAGCAAATTCCAATATACAGTATTTACTCTGGCCTGGATTAAAAAACCAAAAACAAAGCAGATAGTAAGAGTACCTCTTGTTTCAGCTATTATTGAATTTAAGATTTCATTACACCGGAATTATATTGGGTTTATGGTGGTGCTTTTACAATTAAGTAGGCAGTGAGCAGCTTTACCACAACAGTGACTGGATTTCCTTGATAGCATAGTTGTAAGATGACTATACTGAGACCGACCACCAGGATCACGTACTAAATCCACTCTGCTCAGAAAAAGCCTCTGTAACAAGATAAGGAACAGCTACGGAAGCCCAATTCAAGAACTGATTTCCATTTGTACAGCAAGAAAACGTCCGTATTAAGAGGATTATGTGCTGTGCAAATCCAGAAATACTTCCCCCCCCAACATGCAACCTACCCAAGTATGACACTTTAGAATGTGCATATGGTTGTGACATGCAAACAATGAAAGCACGCAAATGGTATTCAGTTTTCGAGCATCGTTACAACAAATCAGCACTTAGATCAAGGATGAAATGAATTTTACTGATCAACGATGCAGTCTACTTGCTATGCCCAGTCTCACTGCTACAAGATGTAACGTTGAGGAACCCGCTTTTTTTGGAACTGTGTCAAAATTCAATGTCGTTTTTGAATTTCACGGCCTTTGTGATTATTTTGAGAAAGTCTAAGAGATAATATTGCACTTCTTTTCTCAAAGAAAAACATATGCTGGGACCATTATTCTTCCAGAGCTATGCTAGTCCTAGGGAAGTTTAGCCATGGGCTTTGACTGGCAGTAGGAAGTGCTGGCTTCAGGGAAGGGGAAGGTAATAATAATAATAATCTGGCTGCATCATCAGTGTTAAAATTCCACGGTTAAATTAAAGTCATTGCACAACAAAAACTCAGTACACTATATGAATAATTTTAAACATGCTAGAGTGCATATCGATTCTGTGAAAGTGATGTGAAAATACCTTGGAAACAGCAACACTACCGGGGAAATTGGTTTCAAACAAAAGCCACACACAGCAGGAGGCATCTAGATTATTTTAGGCACAACTCCAAGCAATAAAGCTCATTTAAAGTGCAATTCTGTTCTTTTCTTTTGTGTTTATTCACTTGTTAAAACGCGTAATTGCCTCTGTACACACATACTGAACAGTAGTTTAATACTTCTGTGAATATTGCACAAAAGAATAAGAAATCAAAAACAAAAAAAAGGCAAAACACCAGGTTAACAAACCTAAAAAACCCCCCCTGAAGATATCAAATACTTAAATGTATGCATTTTGGGTAACTGCACCAGTACTGATGGTATATCTGCACCTTCCATAAGGTAGATACGTTACCTGAAAATACTTAATCCCATTTGACAAGCTCTACTCAGCACCCTCTTCCCCATCGCCCCCCAAACCCTGTTTTTCACCCAAGTGAAGCTTCAAACTTCACTTCCCCACTACTCTTCCAGCTGCCCATCTACTGACAGGCTTTGCTCATACTCTGGACTTACTATACATGCAACAGAGCCTTCCCTGGTCAAGTCTGAAGAGCCAGAACATGCAGTTGTCTTTAGAGGGATGGGAGGTTAGCAGCTGAACACAAAACAATTCAGGCTAGCATCTGTCTCATCCATGATCAAATCCTGCTGTCTCCAGCTCAGTGTCTCACTAATCTGTCAGAACAAAATGGGAAAACTCTATAAAAAAAATACTATAATCTACTTACGTTCCTTTAACACAGACACCCCCACCCTTGTATAAATATAACTTTTTTGTTCTGGAAAGGAAAATTAGGAACTATCTTTTTTTTATGAAAACCTTGATCATCTCAATTTTCTTTGCTTAATTTGCTTTGATAATCTCTCTCCTTAATTTTCAGTAAAGGTGCAGAAAGATAATATATCTATACTTATAATGTAAACATAAAAATTTTAACATCACTAAATCAGGCTGGCGATACCTCCAGAATAAGAAGCAGAAGAATTCATGATGAAATATCTCTGTCAATACCATTAAATGAAAATTGTATTTTTACACAAAATCTTATACAAGTAACAGTAAAATCAGATTCTCTTCAAGAAAAGTAAACTTAAAAAAACCACACCTTCCATAGAAATCTACACGGACCAGGAAACAAACCAGAAATCTGACCATTCTCTAAGCAGTCTTTAAACTCCTGAGAAAGAAAGTTAGCTGCCAGGAGCTGGTGTTGGGGAATATAAAAAGCTGGGTTTATTTTCTAATTGAAAGTAAATACTTACACTAAAGGACATCCAATTCAATGCTTTTCAAGGAAAGAAATGATTCCAGCAGAATAATTGTTACTGCAATCTCAAGCTGTAGTTACTTTGATCCTATACCAACTGTAACAATGAACATTAGCCTTGGTATGTCTTGCTTACGTTGGCTTTGCCTCAGTTCACACAAAGTCCTGCAGGTCCCTTATTTCAGATTGATACAAGTAGTTCTGAGATGGAACCTCCTACCCATTTTCCCCCCAAGCTTTCCATTTTTCCACTTCATTGTCAGTTTAAAAAAAATAAATTAGTGTAACAAATCCAAAAACCTTCTTGAATATTAACTATGTAATGAAAACTCAGGTGAGACAAATGTTTTTTGCTTCACCCAACTGAGGTTTCCATCTGGATAGCCCCAGTTAAAGGGCTTATATTATAGAAGTTGATCATTGAACTTATTTATGAAATGTCTACACCTATTCACTTTAGTTCTCTGAAAGAAAATACTGTAATATGTCAGTGTCCTACAACTGAAGCTTAGAACAAACAAACGTATTTTGCATTTTACTGACATTATGTGCTCTTCAGGAACAGATTTTGCACAAAGCTGTTGCAACAGCCTTCTCCTGCTGATTTTAAAACCAGCTCAAGGACAGGAAAAAATCCCCACCCGACCAATAACATCCAAGAAAGTCATGGGAAAGGAGGGAAGGACATGGGACATTGCCTCAAATTTCTAGGAATGCACTGATATGCATTTAACTCACATGATGTGTCATGGTCCCACAGTGCATCATGATGGGCATATATTTCCAGACTACTTTCAGACAAAATACTTCTCCTAGAGAGCACAAAAATGTTGATTTTTTTTTTGCTTTATTTCCCCAAAAAGCTCCTTCCCAGTTATCATGCACTTGTTCAGAAATTACAAAAAAAAAAAAAATTTACAAAAAACTCAAAACCAAAATACACATCTCTGAAAAACTCTTAAGAGTACCAGCTCTGGTTAGGACATAATATGATTGCTCGAAGCAAATAAGTGGGGTTAATTAATTTTTTTTTCTTTCTTAAAAATAACTGCATTTTTAATACAAGTTTTATTCTGTAAAATAGTTTCAGATTCTTACACATATGGCAAAATTTGTGCAAAATTTCAAGTCAGGTACTTCAGAGCCTTTCGATATTAAACAGAATTCAATAAATACAAGTAATACAATAAAAGTTTAAAATATTAATTAAAATGCATGTTGTGCAACCTCGACATAGGTGTTATGGACCCCTTAATCCCAGAGGCTCCCTACTTATCAATCATAAGAGCCTGCACTGGAAGGTTTTGCACAAGTATCCTTAGCATTGCGTTTCAAGAATCTACCCGGTAATGTGTCTATTCAACACAATAAAAACATACCACAATCTTTTAACAAATGATGATGTTTAAGGGAGAAGATTCATTTCACCCTGTGAAATCTGCTTAAATGTCTGTGAACAGTGAAAATGGGATAAATAAAGAACAGAGCAACTTCAGATTACGGCAAAACAAAACAACACAACCCACCCAACCCATCAGATTAAATAACATTAAATATGTCAGTCTTGAGATAATGATAAATACAAGGATTTTTGCATAGGCCTCTGGAATACAGAGTCAGAATTATGGCCAATAAAACATCTGCTAATAAGTCTAATTTTCCACCACTCTGACCTAACGAGTACTCAGAACCAAGAAGTTAAACAGAACAGCAATTTCATTGTCTAATAACTCAAAACAGAGGTAAGAAATAATTTCTGCCATCCTGAAATAGATAGTGCAGCATTCTGGCATTCGTGGTCACCACAGACTTCAGGATTTGCTTAATTACTAAGATTGCAATACAACCTTTATTACAGACCTATGAGAAGATAAAACACCCTGAAGAGAAACTGCACAGCTCGTAACATCAGCCTCAGAATGTAGCAGGATGGAGCATGCAAACCCAAAAGAAAGATGCTGCTCTGAACACGGGCTCAGGATTTGCAGGCTGGACGTCCAGCAGGCTCCAAGGCAGTGGTTTGTTGCATGGCATCTTTCGGTGAGACGGGGGTACGTTCTTAATGTGTCTTTGGTTTAGGGAGGCGGGAATGCCGATTGGAGGGCACGCTGTCCCCAGAATGCAAACTGGTGGGGTGTGTTTGCACATTTTCCTTTCTCTGTACCAGTGGCTTTGGGATGTTAGACTTCAAAGAGGTGTTCTGAGGCTCTGCACATACCGGTGTGGATTTCTGACTGCTCACTTGCTTAGATCTAACAAAGGACGTAGTCGGTGGGCGAAGCTTAGACACTTTCTGACTCTGTTTACCCTTCAGGTTATCCTGACCAGATGTCGGCTGGAGCTGAGTCGAACTACTCGGCGGTAGAAGCTCACGTTCCTTGGAAGCGGCGGAATGATTTGCAGATCGTATGAGAACGGCCATTGTAGGAGGCACTAAAGCATTTGGGGGCTTTGCGATTCTTAGAGTCTTTGGCCGAGGAGCCTGGTTTGTGAGGGAGGGCTGACCTTTCCCAGACAATTCAGTCTGCGCCTCTCCAGCATCAGCTCGCGAGATGCAGCGAGATGGCAGCGAGGTGCCTTCTTTGTTACTCGCCACCTCTCCAGGGTCTTCAGTGGTTTTGTTTTTCAAATTGTCCAAATATGATGCATCCTCATCTTTTATGTTTAACTGTAGGCTCATTAAAGAGTTTGTGTCATTCAGGCTATTTGGGAGAGAGACATTTGCAGCATTTGGATTCTGATGATTGCTACTTTCATGCAGATCATGTTTCGGATATTCACTGTGGGCCTCGATATGTGGCATTTTTACTAGTTTTCCCTGGGCGAGGTCTGTGGAACTGGGAAGGCTGCTGGAAGGCTGTAGTACTTGAGGCTGTCAAAGAGAAAATAATACAAGAATATATTAGGCCAAGAAGACACCAGATAACATCCTGAATCCACCGTGCGCTGACTGGATGCTTGATAAGGGCTGCGCATCTGGTTTTTCAAATCAAAACTTTGGCAAAACAGGATGGTTCATGGGACACACACAAACGGAACTTGTAACTTAAGGGGAAAAAAATACACCAGCACTGAAATAAACAACAGCATAAAGACAAAAAAAGAAATCAATTAGGTTAAAAAAGAAACATGAAAAAGGCATGGTCGATGGTTTCACCTACACCTGCGGGACAGCGCAAGAACTAGTGCCGATCAATTCGCACTGAAGTGCTCAAAGCAATGTCACAGCTATCAGGCTGTAACCATCTTTTAATTTCTACTCACTGCATACTGAAGTTAACTGTCCCAACCCTTTCACTGCACAGGTAGGAAAGGTGCTTAATGGACCACAGGAATTTACAGGGCATTTTCCTTGCCTTCCTGAGGCCAGAAATTTTGATGTAAGTATGTGGTAATCAGGCTACTGACTAGGCCTAGGGAACTGTTTTATCTTGAATTCATTTCAAATGGGCTGATAAAGGAAGGGAGTACATGTGAAACTAGAGATCACACTGCTACACTGATAACCAAGGGATAAAGATAACTGAAGATTTTACATTTGATCAGAAGATACAATCTAATTGGACATGCATCAGACAAGAGAACTGCCGGTACCTCTTCTGGGTCATTTCTATTCTCTTTGTTCTTCCCTGTAAAAGAACTTCAAAGATTAATGTGTGCACTAACTTCATAATCACGTCCTAGACCTGAAACTTGGATACAGATTGTGGAAGCATTAAAAATTCTGCAATTCATGGCAAAAACCAAAACCTATTAATACTTTAACTACAATTTTAGCAGGTTTGGATGATTTTCTTGTTCTCTTTAAGAGGAAGGGAACTGAACTACTGCAAACTCGTTATCACTCAGCTACTTGAATTCTTAATGACTGACAGACTGCATGTACACAGTAAACAGGCTTGTTTACTAGTGAAATACAGTCAATAAAAAAGAAGCAATGTTTGTGCTTGAGAGAGTAAAAGCATCACTTCAGTCACTCTCCTGAATTGTTCACAAGCTTAAATGAGAAAACCAGTTATTTGTCTGGTCTTTTTAGGTCTTCTTAGAATCAGCAGGAAGAATGCAATGATAGCTGTGATTGCCAAGCTCCTGTTACATTTCTAGGGTTACAACACATCTCAGGACACTTTAAACCTTTCATCTTCTTCCTGGCAGGATTACTACTGAAAACCCAACCCTCAGAATTCCTCATCAAGAAAAAAATTAATGGTAATGTGAGAAAAATCAAGGCTTCTCAATCTCTTTTTATTCATTAAAATGACCCAAAGCTACCTTAACTTCATAAATCCTTCTTAACCATGAGATGCTAATAAATTCAATATATCGAGACAGTCACAGTTTACATAGAATTAATCCTCCAGATGTTTTTGTCATTTTCCAGCGTTTATGTAGTGGGTTACAAGAGTTATTACCCATCCAGCCTAGGAGCTGATAGGCAGATGTTAGCCAAAACGATTTACTCATTTGAGAGCTCACCTGCAAAAACAAAACTGCTAATAATGAATGCAGAAACCAAAGCAATATGTACCTGATTCCCATACAAATACTTCAACAAATAAATCACATTTTCTAATCCTACTTGAACCAAAGAATTAAAACATTTATAGCAAACAGTAGTGTCAAATACGGAAAAATACTTGTTAGAAACAATTTTCCCCCTCACCTAGAAAGGGTTTCTAAATGCCAGTCTTCAAAAACACAAATATCTAATCTGAGCATTACAATTTCTAATTTTATATCAAATAATCCTAGTTACACTAACCAACAAAATGAAAAAATGTCTAAGTTAAAGAAGAAACTAAATTTGCATGGAAAGTTGAGTTAAACAGAACCACAACTGAAACAGAGCAAAGCAGCAAGCTTTCAACAATGCTATTCCGAGTTCTTTTAACAGAGACTAGGGAGTATTTGAGCTTTTCCCTTTGGGCAATTTTGCATTTTACATACAAAAATAGCCACATACATGTTTTACCCATTATCCTTCATAACCTAAAAAGGTCTAAGCAGCTTAATGTGCAGAAAGTTAGCAATCCAAAGGCAGAAAACAGCCACATGCTCTAAATCATGAGGACACTAAAGCTCTGCTATCATCTTTGTGAAGCCACCTTAAATACTTTTCTAATTTTGTATTTTTACTCTGTCCAATTATCATTAGAGATTTTAATCTCTTCAAATTGCTACATGCATTAACATTAAAAATAACGCTGAAAGCAGCAAAATGCCACTTGCACAATACGCAAGTAACAGTTCACAAGATGTCACACTGACAACTGCATTAGTCACCTACAGCTCACAGCTTTGCCTTATCCAAAGGTTTCCTTGGACTAAAGAAGTCTTAGAAATTATGACCGTGTTACTAGTAAAAGAACACAAAACCCAAGCCAGCAGAAGGACTAGTACGAAGAGAAATGGAAGGATAAAGAAGCATTCTACCTTCCAGGCATAATATTCTATTTCATGGGAGTCTTTAAAGAAGGTTGTCATCTGTGTTGCCTTGAGTACACTTCTGGCAATACTTTTGGGGTGAGACAGACCCCATGGCTGCCATGCTAACCACACTTCTTGTTGTGTCCCCTGAAGAAAATGTGCAGGTAGACAAACCCCTGCATTCCTCTGGGATGCTGCTAACGTGCAAATTTGGGCTCAAACATCTCCAGTACAATTTAACTCCAGAAAATCAGTTTTCCCCAGACTGGAAAGTACATTACTGGAACAGGCTCCCCAGGGCAGTGGCCACAGCACCAAGCCTGGCAGAGCTCCAGAAGCATTTGGGTGACACTCTCAGGCCCATGGTGTGACTCTGGGGGATGGTCCTGTGCTGGGCCAGCAGTTGGACTTGATGATCCTTGTGGGCCCCTTCCAACTCAGCATATTCTGTGATTAGACAAAATGCTTTGTGCACATTCTCCTTTCTGCACAAAGAAACAGACTTTTCTGTACTGGCAAGAGCTTCAAAGCCTTGCAAGTATTGATGCTCTAATCAAAATTATTCAATTATAGTCCCTACCTCATTAGCTTAAGAGATTTTTCTATTATTTCTATCAAGTAAAACTGGCTGTTGTATCACCCGGAGAAAAATTACATCCATGATGAGGATCACAATTACTGCTCAGTTATTAAACTACTGAGATTGTATTAGTTTTTTTCCTGAAAAACAAGTATGTTATACTGATAAAGAAGTTAAATCAATGTGGTCATGACAGTGGTATTCACTCAATATCATTACTTGAAAATTCCCTTCAGTTTAGCTTTGGTTATCTCGATCTCTATCTCAATTCCCTGTGCAATATCCCTGTAGAATCAAAAAAAAGGCATTTTCTCCCTGCAGTATCTTGAGGAACAAGGGAAGGGATGCAATGAAAAATCCAAGAACTGCATGCACATCTCCCACTGACATGCATCATGCACAGGGCAAAGGAAAAAAACCCAACAGTGAAAATGCGTGAGGAGAAGATGGGAATAAATCTGAAGTTGTACTGTACCACGCTTTATCACAGAAGTAATGGACTAACTTCTCAACTCCTTGCCAATGGCATAATGGGAAAGCAGAGACAAGAAAAAGACAAGGACAATGATGTCAGAGGACCAAGACAAAACAATGAGCAATTGCCCTGACAGAACTGCAACTTTTCACCATTTCAACTGCAATTACCACGTCCCCCCTTGGTTTTTAATCCTCCTTCAAGAAACAAAGGTAGCAACAGCATTTAAGTAATGCAGTACAAGTAATATTTATAGCAAGACGTGCATGGAATACCTTTGATCTTATAATTTCAAGTTTCTTAACACAGTTAATCTCTTACACTCCAAATACTGTATGTAGGATTTGTGTGTATCATTACAACTGCATACATGAGAAATATTTGCATCCATGCACATCCATGTTAGATATCTAACAACGAATGGCAACGTCGTAAGAAAACCGCATCGACTCCTTGGATCACGTTGCCCATACTGTTAATAACTCATCCTCCTCTCCTACCAACTACCACAGTTTCTTTTTGGAGAGGGGCAGGGCGGAAGGGATACAAACTGTGCTACGCAATTCTTTTCATTTCCTCATCAGTTCTGCCATCCCTCATCTCATCTCATCTCACTGCCCTGGCACGGGATAAGCTGTCAATTCAAATGAGGCCTGTGCAGACACAGCCCTACTGAAAGGCTGCATGGAAAGCTCTCATTTTCTACCTCTGGAAAACATCAAAATTTCACACCTTAAATCTACAGCATTTGCCAATACCTTAATTTTGAACTTTTTGGTTTTTCCCCCCCTCTCCCTTTTATGTAGCTATGGTAGTTTAACATTGTAAAATAGGATTCTGCAGTAAGGAGTACACTTCAAATACTGATACAAAACAATCCTAATCTTTCTTTTAAAACACCATTCAGCACAGCATGAGGGTAGGAAAATAATCAGTATTGTGGCATAGCATTATTTTTTTTCTGCGTAGTCTGTATGAAAATCCCGCCTTAGAAAGACTGTCTTTCTCAAAGTAATATATCATTACATCAAGGCAGGTATTTAATCCATAATTACAGACATATGTGCAACAAGCAAGCAAATATGGCCATATGCAAAATTAAGTTTTGTTTGCAAACATATACTTCATTAGGGACAAGAGACATTTCTCTTGTAGTTGAATCTTCAGCTACCTAATTGGGGAGAAGGGAGTTTTAGGTAAAAGACATTTCTTCATACAGCTGAACACTGAACTCTCGAAGCAAAAGTAATTACATATAAAAGACAGCAGTTTAATGATTCCAGGAAATTTTAATAGTTTGTCACTTTCTTAACATGAGCCATATAACTTCCCCACTAATGCTCTGAAGCAGCTTTGTTCTGCTAACACCAACACTTTGTACACCCTAGAAAGAATCTGAATTGGTTAAAGGCTTGGAAACATTTCAGTGTTAAGCAACATACCTTTATTTAAAGGAAAATGCATGAAAAAGCACAGCCTGGACCTGATTTCTAGTCACTGTGCATACAGTAGCTTTCTTTCTGGTGATAACAAGCTATGTGTCACCTCCTGGAGTTGCTCACATTACCTTTATTTGTAATGCTTACATACAAAAAGTCTAAATAGTTCTCCATGAAGTGCACAGTAAGCAGAGATGTGAACAACTGCAGTGCTTGAGTAACAGAACAGTTTTCATCAGCATTTCTCTGTGGAGAAGCACTTGGGACAAGGGGCAAGAGAAATTGGTACAATATTCTTGTATTACAACATGAGTTCATTGGCTCCTTACCAATGTATATTCTAAGGGTTGTATTTCTAGAGCTACATCATTAAAGCTCCAGAATACAAATGGAAAATTTTCTAACTGTACTGAACAAAGTTTGATATTCCATCAAAATTGATCCTATAACCAAAAGCAAAATAAAGGACCATTGCACAGGAGTTCAGTTCAAGACACATGGGAATTACAGGAACAAAGTTATATGGCTTTTATTCCTAAAATGAGAAAATCAAAGTACTATTATCAAAGTGTTATTAAATGCAAAGTGCTGAATTGTTTCCAAGGCTAGTGAAACAACATGAAGTTAATAAATGTGCGAGTATTAAAAATTAATTGTCATTAAAACTGGAAAACAATACATCCAATTCTGAAGTGTGTTGAAGTGCAGTGACACTGTAAGTGCCTGGGGCAAGTTCAGCAGTAGGTTTGTGCTGCCATTGTAACTGGTGCTGATAGAGAACCATAAGCCTACACTGGTGTTGTAGTATTACCTAGCAGGGATGCATTACCTGTCCTGTACAGCAGGAGTGATGTTATATTGAGTTGTTTATATACTGTAATATGAACAGTTTACAGATTTATACCTTCATAATCTACAGTGCTTGTAAGTGATCTATGTGTTCATCAGCTGTCAACAGCAGAGTGAAGAAATCTGCAGCATTCACAGGCACAGACGATATTTTAGGTTCAGGATCCAGAAGTGATAAAAAGAGGTGCTTTAATTGCAAGTTCTCCAGACAGAAAACACAACTGGATGAAACCTGAGGCTCCTTCATGTTCCCATCACCTTCTCTCTATTATCACAACAGAACACTAACATTGTCAGTGCTTAAGGCTGTTTTCCTGTGCTCAGTTGTGATACCCAGCTCACCACTCACCTCAAAACCCCACATCAGGCATTTCTCACCAGCCTGAAAAGCTGCAGCCTAAACCCACTGAACCAAGGGGGAAAGAAGGATACTAGTGAGAGTTCCAGTGATGGTCTACTTTATAGAACTCTTCACACAGTGATAAATCATTGATTTCACAAGAATGCCATTAAAAATACTCAAGAAACCTCCTAATTTACACTGTAGCTTCATTCCCAATATTTATCATTTGATTAAACCTAAGACTTAATGAAAAGAAGCTAGGAATGCTCCACTGAAGGAAACTTATTTTCCTACACAATAGGTTAATTACCGTTTAGGTCAACTAGTCCAGGGCCCACTTCCACCTACTTTATCTCCTTTATTAATAACTCCCAGAATTGAATATATAAGATGTATACTAAAAATACCTAACCTGCTTTAGTAATAAACCTTTGCTATGGAATACTGACTAAGAAGCCATTGTCATTAGCGGAGGAATGAGGTGGGGGCTCAGGGAACTGGTAGGAGATTAGCAAAGTGTTCTTCTTCAGTGAAGCTGCCCCGTGAATGATGTGGCACCAGAGGCTCACACTGGGCAGCTCATTCACCGTCCTCTCTTCTGACTCTCCAATCACTAAGCCCCAAAATCACAACATTTATATGCTCCTCAGATATAAAACTCTCTTTAAACTGACAGGACAACAAATCAGCCAGGGGGTGCTACTGCTGGCCCTCCACTCAGCACCAGGAGATGGGATCATCAATTTTAGGGGTTTTGCATTCCTTACACACACAGAGTCCCACATAAAACACCACAGGAAAATGAAGCACATCCCTTATTGCACAGAGAAAAGCCTATGAAATAGACTGTGCATTCCTGATGAGTTGTTTTACATGAACATTGTCACACGGAAATGCCAAGAGAGTATTTGAAACATGATTTACAAAATATAAGAAATTTTTTTTCTTGTAATTGAAAAAAGTAAGGATTATTGCAATCTGAAATACATTTAAACTTAGTTTTCCAAGGTGCAGCTTATTCTTCACATCTCCATTGGCCCTGGAAATGTTACTTTGTTTCCATAACTTTATTTTTTCCTTCATTTCTTGTCCAAATACACTCTTGGGCTTTGCTAGGCAAACACTGTAATTCTCAAATTACAGTACATTTAAAAAATATAACTCGAGCGTTATGAAGTAGTTATATTTCTTCAAACACTTATCTGTTTACAATGCAATACCAAAGCACAAAATAAGACTTACCATTCCTCTATGTCTACGTAAGCATACAGTTTTAAAACCACCAATTGTCTTTTGTTTTGCAGATCCGAGCCAAGAGAACAAATGCATTTTACATCAGCCCACATTGTAGCTAGCACATAAGGAATGTTAATAAATCATGCAAGTTGTGCAACAGCCACTTCAATGTATTAGAAGCCTTTTTACAACAAATACCGAGGAATAAAAAAAAAATTAGTTTGAGTGAAGCCATTCTGAAAAGTTAAAAACTTTTTGTGAGAGACAACAAAAATAACAGTTTCTCACCAACATTTTTATGTACAACCACGAGGTATTGACGGAAATACATCCACGTATGCAGGCGTGCAGACGCATGAGCAAACAGGACACACACACACACACAGAGGAGAGTGTATTACAGCCATGGAATACAGGGAGAATGCAGCAAGCAAGATTTATGTTAAGACAAGACTGGAAACAGGGGCCTACTCGGGTTTGCCTGAAGAACTGCTGAGGTCTATCAGCATTTAATAACTGTTATAAAGCTGTAAGTCGGAGCTGCTGATACACTGGCTGGAGGAAGCATGTTGGTTAGCCACAGACTATCGTGTGTGCCTGGAAATCTGCCTGAGAGAGGAGGATACTACGAGATGAACAGTGCGTGCAAAGGGGAAGCTTCTACTGGAACACGGTGAGGGAGATGAGTGAGAGGTACAGACTCACTCTGTCTGCGGTGCGGTGGAACAGTCCGAGGGATGCCCTGGAATGAGCCCTGCCAGGGAGAGAAGGAGGGAGCAGAATACCCACCCTGTGCAGAAAGAGAGAGGGGGAGAAGTATAATAAAAAAAGAGAACAGGGAAAAACAAGACACCAAAAAGCCACACCATTCTTTTTCTTTTTCCCCCAGAAAGGCAGCATAATATTTCCCAGTTGTTCTACTTTGCAAAAGCAAATGCTTCATGTTAGTGAAGCCCAGAGGAAAAAAGACATTATGATCTTCTAAACTAGTCAGAAGTCTTAAAAAAACTTCCATTTTTATTCAATATATATGCACACATATCTGTCAAAGATGGTTTTAGGGCAAGAGTACGGAAGCTGAGCTTTCCATGCTATAAATACATGATAAAATTGTATTTATACAGCTTTCAAAAATATTTTAGAAATGCCTCACCACGCAGGACCTTGCTTAGTTCTAATCTACTGGAAAACCGGTCAGCTTTAGTTTACAACAATAAATTTCTAAGACATAGAAATAAAATTTCTAGCAAGTCCTGGTGCTTTAGAGTCCACTTCACTCCTATTTTGACAGTATTACTGAAAATGGAAGAGGAGAGGTGACGTGACACCGTTTTCCTTGCACTCTGCTCTTGGCACTGGAGTCTTCCATTAAAGAACCAGTGCACACGGTGGCGTGCAGGGTTTGCCTGGCAGATGTCTCAGATCACCACAAGTGTGACACACTGTGGTTGCTGCAGTCTCAAAACAACAAAAAGTCATTTTATGCAGTCTATCCTTTTCTCCATACCCTTACCTTTGAAAAATATATCCAAGCTGCAACTTCCCTCTTAAATAACCATCTTGATTTCCTATTTCAGCAGCACAGGTTTAAGTCTTTACAACCCCTTGACTGCTCGAGCAGCTGAAAACTGCTTTTCTAAGGTCCCTCCTCTCCAGCTTCTCTGCTGGAATATCTGCTGCAGATCATACTGCCAGGGCTGGACAACCAATAAAGTATTTTATCTCCATGCTTCTTTTAATACAATGTTAAACAATGTGTTATTTCTATAAATAAATATTCTGCTTTTACTTATCTCACGAGAATTTTAAACACTTCCCTGATCTTCCAGTTATCCTAATCTAGTTAGGTTTTATCCACCATTATTCCAAGTTCCAGTACTACTAAGATATAACTTCACACATGCATTTCATCAAGTTTTAGAATCAGGTAGCCAGAACACTTAATCTAGAACAGGAAATAAAGATTAAAAAAACTGACAAGACTGCTTTATTCTTCTTCAGAAGCCAAGATATACCAATTATTGGAGCAAAATCTAAGGGAAAAAATGAAAAAAGTTGTTCAATCTGATTATCTCTAGATGGAGATATGGATTACCTAACATCATCTTACAGCCCTCTATCAGTGAGCATTAACATCACAATTTTTAAACTGCAAAAACAGTACTAGTTTCAGTCAAGCAACATGACAAAATAATATAACGTGTTGCATCAGCTGAACAGGTATTTTCTTGGGACCAAGATTAATCAATCAATGATTGATGAGAAAATTATCAAAAGCTTTGGATTTTCACAGCACCTTACAAAAGAATACTACATTTTTCAGGCTTCTTCACACTTCATCCTAAATTGTGTCAAGGTGGTGAAACAGCAACAAAGAATTCTTTCCGTTCTCTAAACATAACAATCTCCACATGGTAAAAAGCACATTATCATTATACGAGTCTGATTTTGCACAGACTTATCTGAGTTGGCAATGGGCTTTTCCCAGACTTCTTTGAAATGTTTAATACAGTAAGAAGGGAGGTGAAAATTTTATTTTCTCTCCCTTCCACTCCCTGAGAAGAGAGATTAAGACAAGCACAAGCCAGCTGAGCTACATAACAGCTATGATACCGTTGCAAAAGCAACGAAATATTTACTTGTCTTGATCCATTCCGGAAATTTTTAAGCATCCATATTACCACTTCAAAGCACAGCACTTCTCAGTAGTTCTTCATGGTATTTTATCATCCCTCTGACTGAAGAAGTATGTGAGGAAAGTGCAAGCAACTTCCTTAAGTCTTCTGCCTGCTAAACTGAACTGCTCTCCAGGCACAGAGCAATC
This sequence comes from Sclerurus mexicanus, assembly GCA_013396755.1. Classification (NCBI taxonomy): domain Eukaryota; kingdom Metazoa; phylum Chordata; class Aves; order Passeriformes; family Furnariidae; genus Sclerurus; species Sclerurus mexicanus. The sequence goes on from VWZF01006903.1 coordinate 1,685,533, forward strand.
CCCTTCTCCCAAAATGCTACAGTTTACACTGCTCCATATAGGCACATCCCAAACAAATGCCGGATGTATTTCTTTTTTTGTAACTCAAACAAACAAAAACCCAAACCAAATCAAAACCCAAACCAGGATTGTTCAACTGCGCATCGAATAAGGTAATTAAGATCAACATCAACTGAACCAAGAAAAGACCAGGAAATACAGCACTAGGAATTCACTGAGTGTTGTAACTTCCACTGATTTTACAAATTATAACAGATGTACCGATCCCACTGATACAGCACATTAAGAGATAAGTATCTGCAAATAAGTCTGGCTTATGAAAAGATGATTTTTCTTTTAATAGTATTTGTTGCACAGAACGCCAACAAATTTACCAAGGTTTCTCCTTTAAACAACAACTGGCATTCATCTCCTTATATCAGTCAAATAATTCTGACAGATTAGTGAGACACTGAGCTGGAGAAGACAGCTACAGAAAAAAGAAACACACTGATAAACACGTATTCTCAGATGATGGTATGTATTCAAAATATACAGATAATGGGGCAGTTTCCTAATAAAGGTATGAATTAAGAAAAACCTGAATCATCATTTATTTTATGCTTGAATATTACGGAGCCTATAAAAACTCACAAGCAAGCAAAGCTAGAACTGAGAGATGAGAACACGACTTACCTCAGTTTCTATTAAAAAATAAAAACAACACAAAAGCATCTGACTGGATTCCTCTGAGTTCTGAAGAAACTCGTTCCACTTAGACTTTAATGTTAGACAGCAGTCAGAAAGTTCCTCCCCTCAGATGCTATGTGCATCCAGCCACTTAACTTAAACCCCATGCCACTCATTTCCCAGATACTGGAACTGTGAAACAGCAAAAGATCCCCAAAGAGAAGTGAATCACAATTTAAAAGAAGTCAGGAGACTCAGGAGTTGAAAAATAAGAGTAGCTGAAACAAAGCAGCCTACAAACCAGAAAAAATTATGAATGTTCTTCAGAGATCCTGACAAGTTGTACTATTGCTGCTAAAAAGCTTTAGGAAGTTTGACTCTAACTCACTGAGAAAACCCATTGGCTGGGGTTTTTTGCTTTTGTTTTTTTTATTTTAAATGCTCCTATGAAAACTTTAAGGGCAGAGTTTTCCATTGCTATGAGCAGACCTCAATCTTAGAATAATCAATCACATGAACACAAGCAATTGCTTCTGCCAGAAAAGGAAAAAAATATTTCTAAGTTATTGCTGCACAGCAATCTTAGCCCAACAGCCAAACAGTCCAGCTCTTTTCCCAAGGATACCCCAACATCCAAAACTACTACTGCTTCAAACAGTCTTTTCTGCTGCAGAAACACAAAGATCCAGTTTTATCCATCCAACTGGAGCCTTTGAGCACTTTGAAGAAGAGGTGATTTTGGCTGCATCTCTCCTAACACTGTGAGCTGTCTCATACGAACTCAGAGCTGCACACCATGAACAAACCTAGAATGACACACTTCAGTGTCAATGCAAACCACAGGTTTTTGCAGCAGACTCCTCTTGCTAGCCTAGCACCCAGAAAGAGATTATGAATGAGCTGTTCTGAAATGCAAGTCTTTTTGAAAGTATTCAGACGAAAAAAACCAAACAAAAACAACTTAGCCTTACGTGCTGGTCCACACTAAACCAACAAAAATTGCTTGTGAAGGGTTCAAGGGACCTCTCTCGTCCGTATGTGCCCACATGTCATGCACAGTCACAGCACAGACACAGGTGCACGCAGAAGCACCCAGTCCAGCTACGCTCCTGTCTCACCAGGAACACGTGTAAGAATGGACCACCAAGCAAAGAGCTGGACAAAGAGAGAAACCAAGGCTGGATGTGAAGGTGAACACTAATACAGTGAGTAGGTTTCAAAACATGGAAGTTTAAATTCATAATTCTAGAGGTTTAAGGCTAAAGTTGAAGTAGATAATAGGACTTAAAAGAAAAAAGTACACAAAGACAGCCAAGGTATCACAAAGATTCATCAAAACAATTGACATAAAAGGCTTTGGAATGACAAACTGGAACAAAATTCAAATGGAAGGCAAAGAATATCTCGGGGCAAAAGAAGAAAAAAGATGTAGCAAAGAACAAGAATATGCATGTTCTCATGAACGCTGACGGGTTCCGCTGTCATTTTACCAGAGACAAGAATGAACTTGTACGCACATTGAGGAAGCAAAGCTTATTCTCATCACTGTGAGCTGCTGTGATACCGGGGGAAACACCCAGCTTTTCCTGTACACACCACGTAATGCTGCAGGGGATGGAAAAGCAACCACGAGCTAGCAGGAGTTGTGTTACGCTATGGAACTGAACTTCACGGGTCAGAACCTTTTGCAGATATCTTCGACCAAATTCAGGGCTTTGTAATTTGCTTGCTTGTCTTTTACTTCTCAGCATATACAAGCAGCCTTTCCAGTTCAAGAAACCAAATAATTTATCAACAAAAATTTGACATCTAACCCCTTCACCTTCAAAGTCTTAAAAAGACCAGTATCTAGTAGTACAGAAACAATGTAAGACAGTCGTGGCAATGGATGCTCTCATTCTTCTTCCTCGCTCGTTGTCCATGAACATTAATGTCTTCAGGTAATTTTAACCTTCTTCCAGGTTTCAGTGATTTTCTTCCAGTTAAATGATAGATATAAACAAAATGTGATGAATTCTGTTTAAGAGATCTTGTAAGAAGTCCTTTAGGAATGTCATGGTCTGCTCTGCCAGCAAATACTTGTACAAGCCTTCATCCTGAGAATGGTTAACCAAAACTAATACACAAGAAGTTAGAAGTTATCTAAGTTTTGAGCACCCTTTCAGGACACTAGTCACAAGAAGTATTATGTCACAGACACAGTAGCAAGGCAACAGGTAACTACCTATTAATTTGTAAGAAGCCCAATTTCCAAAACATTTCTTTTCAGCCACTGGGCTTTATTATATGAGCACTAAGTTCCAAGGATTAACCTAAAGATACACAGCTTCCAATTATGTACATATTTATGTTTAAATACTAAAAAACACTACAAGTACTTAAAAAAACTCTGTCCCCTAAAGAGAACACCATCAAAGCTTATCATCACATCAGAACAAGGCCATTTTCTAGAAGTATCTGGTAACAAAGAAAGAGATGTGAATGTGACTTTTTAAAAAGAGTATGTTTAATGATATTCACTTGTCTATTTAATGGCAGAACCATTAAGCCATCAGAAATAGTAGTTATTTCAAGTAGGAATTTGTTGAATAGCAACAAATTGCTGAAACTCCTATGGTCTTAAATTCCTAACTGGAATCTTATAATACCTGATTTCCACTTTCACTCTTTCCTAGTTTATTCTAGCATCTATTCTTTATGAAACACTACTCAGTAAGCAATTAAAGTACTCCTTGAAATGCTAAATTACTGTGTTCTCCAGCTGCTATTTCCCTTTCAGTAATAAACGCATTGTATCAGTTCTTGATTTCTACAGAACATATAAAATACATAGAATTTATAAACAGTCACATTACTCTTGAAAGTTTTGATAACTGAGCTAAAGTAACTCCCTGATATCTACGATCATTTAAAGTGACTCAGACGTCACTACTAATAGGAAAAAAATGAAATAGTTAAATATTCACCAACACTGAAAATTATTACCAAGGAAATAAGAGCCAATTGTGTCTCCCTTCCATTACAACAGAAATTTTTTGGTCACTGGGTTCTAGACCAAAACTGATTCCATACATTTATACTTCTATGAAGCCAGGCAAGGAAGCATCTAAATGCACGTTAGCAGGGGAAGCATCAAACCAGACAGCTGAGGTCTGAGCATCAGAACCAAACTTGGCTACAACAGATTATGGCTGTCCCCGAAGAAATCCCACATTAAGGAGCCCCAGTCAGTTTCTGTTGGCCTCCAAATATGCCAGTGAAGATACTGGAAAAACAAACAAAAAAAACCCAAACAAAACACACCCAACACACTCTGCCCAAAACTTTCCAGCTATCACTTACAAATAAAAGCTCCTGAGAAGCAGTGTATTTTGAAGTTTGTCAGTACTTCATGATTTTTCCTAAGTCCTTTATCCATTTGATGAGAAATTTTGCATGTAGATAAAAATACTGAGATGTTTACAATTGCATCTAATGAATAAATACCTAAAAATATGTATATGTACCATATACATATATGTACGAAGAGATGACTTCCACACACCCACCCATAAATACAGTAGAGGTTTTTAGTTTTTTTAAAGATACTGTCCCTTAAGCCAAACTTCCTTCTGACAAAAAATGTGCCTTTTTCAATAACACTTCTAAAAAGAAGTATACTGACCAACCTGACCAAACAGACAATTATGCTGACTCCTTTTGCTTGAGACAGCAACTCAAATTCCACATCTTCTCCACTATCTTTGTCTTATCAATGAATATGACAAGTTGCTCAAACTAAAACCTGTGTTGTTAGCAAGTAACTGTGCATGATTACTGATCTGTTTCTGAATTCATGTGAAAAATGAGACAGAAAAAAAGGAACATGGAAACAACCGCCACTAACCTGTACCAGTATCAATGCACAAAAACACCAAATGAACACCACACACACAAAATTAAAACTTTGGGAAAAGAAACACTGCAAGAGCTCAAAAGCTCCAAAGTAAAAGAAACAAATGGGATAAACAAAGACATGACAAATACATGCTGGAGCAGAGGTGTGGAAGCAAACCAAAAGCTATGTAAGGTTATGAACTTTTTACAGTGGGTTCTGATCAGACAAAAGGAGGTTGGAAAGCCTGGATAAAGCTGTCAGAAACTGTCAAACACACCCTGTGGTGGTGGTGTTTCTACCCTAATACTATATATTTAGAGCAATTTTAGAAGGACAGCAGAGGTGATTTGTCTTCACTACAATCTTAGATCAAGTAACTCAAGGTAGGGTAAAAACAAAGACAAAAACATTGAACCCATTTTTAACCTTTTAATAAAATCTCTTGGGTTTTCTAGCTAGAGCAGTAGCTTCAAAATCCAAATGCTATTTGCTGGTGACTGACCTTGTTTTAGATTGAAAGCTAATTTCTTATTATTACACAATATCAAACATGCTGTCCCTCCCCATCTTAAGTATTCTATTAGTATTCCATGAAGAATGTAAGTTTTGTATAATGGAAGTAAATGCAACCCATGCAACAACATATGGGAATGGAGATGTCTTTTGTCAAAGTGATTTTCACCCAATAATTCTTATAATTAAATTATTAAAATAAATTATCAATAAGAAGAAATATTAAACAATATTAACTTCTGCTTTTACATCTATGCACGAAAACATAGAATACACTGTTGCTTTTCTGCAACAAATATGAGAACATCAACAATGAAAATCTGACCAGGAAAAAAACCCCAGAGAAATACCTATGACTTCAAAGTCAGGATAAAAGGAAATACCTTAAGTATGACTAGATACACAGCTTGGACTGACTGTAACTTAAATAGCCCAAGTGGTGGTTATTGAAGAGATGACTTCTAAGATTTAATTACTTAATTTAAAAGAAATGGTCGTAACAAATGTTTAAATAAAAGTGCTGCAAAATAAGCCAGAGATTCCCAGCAGGAAGGAGACCACTCCCACACAGAGCACATAATCCCTCGAGAAAGGCCAACAGCCATAGTAATAGAAGTGGGGAATGAAGTGCAGGAAGAGGCAGCCAGGAAGGAATGGCACACGGTACTCACAGAACTCCTCCTCCAGGAGGTTTGTGTAAATTTATCAGCGTAGGCGCGCGTTGCCCCTGCAGGTTTGTGACTGTCCCTCTGGCAGTTGCATTTAGTGGCCTTCATCACCCCCAAAAAGAGAAAAAGAAACAAGAATCAGTTAGGAACTAACCAACTAAGCCTCTTGAAAAGTCCAGTCAAGGCCCAGTGTTCAAACATCATGTGACTCAACTGCACACACTACTACTTGCACTGCTGCACAACTGCTGCTTTCCCCAAAGTGTATTTACAAGTAACCCGGAATAAATGTTGACCTTTGGAAAGAGTGATCTGGGATTCTGTGGTTTAAATAGCAGAGCAGAAAGCCCAGTTTTAAACCTTTCATTTCTGTTTCAGAGGGAATGAGCACAAGGTAGACAGGGAGAGGATGAAGACAGGTCAGCTCCAGTGTACATGTGTACAAAAGCAGGTGCTGAACATTTCATGAGGGTTTATCACCACACAATACTGTCTCCAGCTATGATAAATAAATACAGTGTGCACCTCTTGGCATCTCACCTACCCTATCTGTAAGACCTCGCTGTGGTTGTAAAATAGCCCCACGTAGTCAAGCCATTTCAAAGAATTGTCACAACAGATGGATTTACCAGAACCAAAGGTAGACACACGCATGGCAAAATCCAAACTCAGAACAAGAGCAAAAAGTTAAAAGGCACATGTGAGTTTTGCTTGAGGCCTTGTGTCTTCCTGAACGTTATTTATTATGAAAGTGCTTTGTATTGCTTTTGCAGGAGAAAACAAAAATCAACTTTGAATGCTACCTTGCTCAGCTTTAAATTCTATGCTGTAATTCTTTATTAAATTAACAGACAGTAATGGAACAGAGGGGGAGAAAAAAACCCACCAATGAAAGCTCCAAGAATAAGCCAAATACTTGCTAATTTTTAAAGTACTTTAAACATAGCTTTATCTTTGCACTTTGTTATTTTTGAGCAGCTTCTATAATTTTATGTTCAAAACTGTTTTAGAAATGAGATACTTTTAATAATCAATCAATCAACCAATATCTTTGCTTAGTGCCATACATATAAAATCATGACTGGAGTACAGAATTGAAGATCCCAGGTGCACAGCTGCAAGCACATGGAACATGTGGAATCAGTCTGCTATAAATGAACCTCTATAGACCCAAGAGCCAGGGGGGTCCAAAGAGAACCCAAACCTAACTTTGCTAAAATGAAAGTGCAGGGAAAAAAATTAGCTGTCTAGCTCCCTTAAAGCCTTCACCAGAATTGCCTATTAAAGTTGCACTCTGCAGTGCACACTTGGGATTTTGCTAAACTTTTAGCATTATACTTACAAGCTGATGCTCTAATTGGCTGATTGTTTCATCCTTTTTCTTCAGTTCATCTTTAAGCTGCCTGATCTCGTTCAGCAGATCATCCATCTGCAATAAAACAGTGGGCACTATGAGGTTTGCTGTAAGGACAAAGATCCACACCCCTCCAGGACATACTACATCAGATGTGCATGGAGGGCTGGCAGTATAATTATGTTTACTGAATGCAAGTAACGCAACTGAAACCAAAGACATTTTATTTTATAGTTACACAAAGTTCAGAGACTAAAAAGATTAGTAAATATGCAAGAGTGAATTTTTGTAAAACTAATTTTTCATCCCATGACAGTTTTCATATATTTTATAACTGGCCCATTATAGCTAGGCCATAAATTAAGGGGAATACTTCCATTTAGTAGCATGCATCTACTATTTCAGTTTCACTGAAGATGTTAATAGTTACTGCTTCAGGATAACACCTGATTCATTGGGCAAGTTTTCAAACCATATGCCAGTTATCAGTTAAAGAAGTGACAATTCAAAATGTCAGTTAAACCTCACAGTTTTTTATTAAGTTAAAAAGCAATGTTTCTTCCTCCAAGAATAAGACTCTAAGATGTTGAGGGAGGTGACTGTAGAAGTAGAAGCACAACAACTATATATCACTGTAAAACAAACTCACAACTCACTTTGTGGGGTTCACATTGTTTTTAGTTACAACTGCCACACCTGCATCATCTTGGGGAAAACTGAACTTAGATGAAGATATTTTAAACTAAAATTAACAGTAAAAGCAGTAAAACAGAGAAAGTAACTGAGTAAGTATGGTATGATTACACTTCAAAGCAAAAATTGTCTTTTCAAATTCTAACACTTAGCAAGCAGGCAGAAGGTTTTTGGGAAAAGTTACTGTACAGCCATTAATTCCCATGATTGCTGCAAGTTATTTTGATTATTTAAGTTGTGCTACCATTTGTAAGTATGCATTTTAAATGGTCAAATAAACCCTTCTATTTTAACAAATCTGAAGAAATTAACTGTATAAACATTCACTAGATTTGCATTTAAACAGAAGAAAGAAGCAACAAGCAGCACTTCACAGTGACACACGAGCTTTTGATGTGTTTTTTAAACACAAGCAGCTTTGTATTTCTTATTCTGTAGAGTCAATTGGTGTCACTTACCTTAAAAGATGACTCAGGTTCTTGTGGTTCCGGACTCGATGGAACTGAGAGGTTGATGTCCTGGAGTGACACATTTTCATCATTCTATCAGATAACAAAACAAGAATACAAGTATGAATTCCTTGCTGAAACAGCTCCATGGCAAACGTGCTTTCAAGGACAGAGACACATCAGCTCTGCTCTCACCTGTTATGATGTCTGACCTCTCCTACCCTTAATTTCCCCTTTCTTGTCCCCTGACAGGAAAGCCTCCATTGTGCAGCATGTGTACAGTGCCCAAATAAGGGCCAAGAACAGTCTTCCTCTCCTCGCAAATCTGTAGGAACAGCTGCAGCTCTATCAAAAGTGTGTTGCTTTTGCACGAAAATCTGGTAAAAATTTGCCATTGCATTAAAATGTTGCATCAGGAAAAAATGGTGACGCTATATGATGTCAACAGTTTGATTTCCTTTAATATTCATTCAAAAATATGTGACTGAGGAGTATCAAAATATACAGATGAAATATTTCAGTTAGAAATCCTTTAGTAAAAATGCAACATTTGCTTCAGGGCAGAGGAACACAAAATTAATTCACAGGCATGAAAACTAAAAATGAACTGTAAGAACTGGGACCACACAAAAGCATTTTTTCCCCTACCATGACAGCCATGAATTACGAAATGAAGCATAACAAGTAGGAACAGAAATAACCCAAGATGCCAAAAGATGATTGCCCAGCTATGTCCTGACACAAACACACAAAGCCATTATATGTGCAGTATTCCATCTCCTTCCCCTCCTTTCTTCTGAAAGACAAAATAAATGACTCCTGTACCTCACAGCATTCTCCTTCATTTTTCAGGATTCTTAGAGAAGGGTTTCTTTACCTGATGACCTCACTGCCTAGAACTGCATTTACAGAATGTAAGGGCAGCTTAACAACCTGGCTGAAAACACTGAGCCAGCAACTCCCCAAAGTCACAACAGTAAAGCTGAAGATCAGCTAAAGGAAACACCTACAACACACCCATTTATGTTCTTTATGTCCACAAGGTACTTTTTAATCTACAATAAATATTCCTATCCAGATGCAAAAAAAAAAAAAGAAAAAAATTAAAATTGATAAACTTTTAATAATGACATTTTTGCTTTTTGCCATAGCTCCAGATTACTTGCATCCAAAATATGCACAGCCATCACCAGACTCAAAAATGCTAAGAACTACCACACAATTCCAAATTGCTTTTGCCATGCTACAGACAGCTAAATTTAATTTTCAGCAGCTGGATATAACTTTCTATCTCACTGTTTTTTGATGCTGTTTTGTTTTGGGTTTTGTTTGTTTAACTTCTTGGACTGGTTTTCTTTTTTAATTTAAAAAAGGGGCTATTAATTTTGAGAACAGTCAAATTTTGAGGCTTCTGACTCCTTAACACAGCAAATATTTCAGCTAACACTGTCCAGCACACAGCTGCACTCCCTCCACAAGTAGCTGCTTGTTCATTCTGGGCCCATCACCAGCAAGTGACAGGCTGATGAAGAAGCAGTTTACATTCGATGTTATGAACAAGTTTTAGCAGAGTGTTTTGAAATAATTTGCACAATAATACCATAAAAACACAAGCATTACATAGCTCAGAATATTTCTGAAATGCTAGAGGGAAAGAGCAGCCATTAGAACCCTAGAATTATTTGCAGATTAACAGATCATATTCTATATATTTATATTGTATATTTATCTTACATTCTATGACTACCAAATTTTCATCAACATTTTATTTTAAGCAAATATTCAAACAAATAAACACACTCAGAAGTAAAGCTACAGATGGTCACAATTACAATTGTGAAGGAGTAATCATGAGAATGGAAAAAACCCACAAACAAGACCAACTATTTCAAGCAAAAATACCTTGCATGGCTTTTCAAAGCTCTATACCTCTAGTATACTTTTTATTGCCATTAAAAAGCATGTAAGTGGAGCAATAAAACACTCCACAACAGCAGATTAAGGCCTAATTGCAAAGAAGGTTAGTATGTCACACAGTCTCTGGTGATTTAAATCAGCCCTGTGCTACACCTGACTCATTCAAAGCAAAGCAGGAACTAACTTCATTTGCATCAACTCCCTTACTGCCACCTTAATTATCTCAAAACACATGTAAAGAACACAGGGCAACTGAAAAAAAGCAGTTCTAACACTATCAGTGGAAACTCAAGCCTCCCATTCCAACACATGCTAAGATGAATGGATGGAAGTTGACTTGAGGTACATGGCCTGCAGCATGTAAACCGATGGAGGACTAAAACTGACATGCAGCCTTGCACATTTAATGAGCTTTGTAGGGACAGCCTTCAGTTAGAGAGCATCACTACCTTCTACAGTGATTTTTTCAGCTCAATCATACGTACTGGAAAGGTTTTGCTGGACTTAAGTCAACAGCACACACTTCAGCTTTTGGCCAGTTTTGGGGGTCCCGATGTAAAGGTAATAACACACCTCAAGACATGTTTTTAAGCAGTTTATAAAATTACAGGAAACCTGAAGTCAGAAATTACAAAATACTTAGAAAGTATTACAAGTATTACATTACAAGACTTAGAAAGCCATTCTATATTTACTAATACCTGCATAAAGGGAGCAGGTGGTTGTGGTGCCAGAAATACACACACACCCCCACATTCTCTTCACTTTTGGAACACTCCAAGACAAAAAGGCTGCTCATGGGAATAACTCTTCATCATGGCTGTCACAGGTATGCTGCAACTCCTCCAAATGCAGTCAGGAATTGCACCTGTACCTTTGAGTGGCTGTACTTACCCTGCTTTCATGCCAGCATTTCCTAAGTGTGAAACCTTTACTGCAAATGACACACAAATCCCTGTGCTCGCTTCACCTTACAGATTAGCAAAGAACTCAATTACTGCTTTCTGCAAACCAAACACTAAATGTTGATTTTCACTTGGTGACAGATTATTATTTATGAAGAAGTGTATCAGATACAAGTATTTAGTCAAGAACAGACTAAAAATTCCTCACTACCCTTCTAACCCCCTGTGCTCATCATTCCCACCAGCAGTTTCCCTACTATGGACTGTGGGGCTTTGAGCACTGCAGTATTTCTACTGGTAAACAGTTCAGCAGCTCAGAAGTGCCACATTTGCTTGTATTTTCTTCTATCCTCTCAACAGTTACATGTTCTCATTTTATGTTGTTTATTTCAAAAAGAAAAAACACCAAAAGTCCAGCTCTGTGAGACTCAATATACCAGAATTGTCCTGGGAATATATTCAAACATTTAAATATGCATCTCCTGTACAGCATGCAGCTGTTCTCACTGCCTGTCCTTTCCAGCTTCCCTTTTCCCCTTGCTTTCCTTGGGTGATATTATTTGTAGGCTTTAGTTAAAAGCACATGTAAAATAAAGAAAAACTACAGAAATTCTAAAACAAGATAAAGCACATCCTCTCTCAGAAGAAACCTCCCATACTGCCTGAGAGGAAGATACAAAGCTTAAAGCTGAAAGATAAAAGTTCTCGTTACACTAACATATTTTAGGTTCTTCTATTACAAAAATCAACCCATTTGCACTTTCAGTAATTATCTTGTGGCTCCCTAACAGCATATGTTGCCTTTTAATATACAGGATTTTAAGATAATACTAATAATTTCATCTTGAGAGTTCTTTCAACATTCCAGCACCTACAGCTTATTAAGAAGTTGAAAAATGCTAAACAAATGTTTCTGAAGTTTATCAAGGTTTAAGACATTTTTATCACGGTTCAGCCTTTGATTCTCAATTCAAAGTTTCCTTCAGTACGAATGACTCATTTAATAATCTCCTTTTCCAGAAAGATGCAAACACAAGATGTGTTAAGTGTCCATCAAGCAGAGGGTGCTATTCACCTGCTCACTACTTGGCACTTTGAGTGTAGTTTCACTGAGGTATCACCACAAACCAGGGCCCTGTGGTTTCCAATGCCCACTGTCAAATGCTGTTCATTGTGACAGTCCAGCAGTTAACCAACTGCTGAAACCTAAAATTTTTCAGTTTGATATGCTATTATTTGTTGATTTCTTTTGGTTCTGTTTCTTTCCAGCACAGTTAAGTCACTGAGGTGAAGTATTTTGTGGCTAAGAAAAAGTAGTAATAATTGTAGTGGTAATTTATACAACTTAATACATGATTCAAAGAAATCTTTGTATTTCGTCTGTTTCATCCTTACCATCAGGCTTCTTATAAACAAAGATAAATCTCTCTTACAGATATCACCAGAGGCAAAAAGAAACACAATGAATATGTATTTCCAAGGTGCACAAGTGACTCACTGATCTAAAGCCTCAGCAAAAACGTACTGATGCATTTAACAATTCTGCACTACATGGTTCACCTTTTCATTCACACTCTTCATACAAATGGGCCGCTCATACCTGCTAAGTTACAATGAAGATCTGTGCTTGAAAAACAGAATTTCATTTCCATTCATGAAAGCGAAGTTGAAAAGAAATGTTTTTTATAAAACTAGTCAATGTTTAAAAGCATTAACATTTACATGTCAATTATTACTAGAATTAGATTTCCAAAGCATTTTCTTCTTACAACAGAAAGGTAGCACTCCAGTTAAGGATTAGAGAGACAACATTTATCAGTAGTACATCTCCCTGTAAATAATTACAACTGCATTTAGTGCAAGAAGAATCTATATTTTTCACTCTATATAAGTTAGTATAACATTACACCCAATTAGAGAATGCTTTGCTCACTATTATGAACATTTTTAAAAACTCACCATGAGAGAGTCCTATTCTTGATTTCACTGTTTGAAGATACAGGACTTTGGCAGTATGTGAGGAGTAAGCAGACAGCACAAGTACCGCTGGCATTGTTATCCTGGCCACGTGGAGCTCAGGAAGGGCTATATTACTCCAATAACTATTTATTTTTCCAAGCAGAATTGGGAATGCAACACCAAGTCCACGCTGCTGCAGCTCTGCTGCTCCTAATACTCCGGGTAATTTATATACAGTTATGTGAGCTACAGTCACAGCAATGAATGCAGTACAGCACATTAAGTCTCCCTAGGAATCTGCTAGGTACACATTCATTACATGCTGTGCTCTACAGTAAGTCACACTACAGCTGATTAGATAATTGTATAAAACAGAATTTAATTACTAACTCTTCCTATTTTACTATAACTGTTCCTGTGAGACCTCATGCCTTAGTCCTGACTACAGCTCTATTTCTACCTATCCAAATTAAATATTATTGCTGAATGTCATAACTGGAGAAAGCTAAGACACACACTTACATGGATAATACTGGTGAAGCTAACAGAAGAACTGCTTCCTTATTAGAGCCAGAGTTTGAAAGCAACCGACTTTGTACTTTGCTTTTTTATATTTTTCAAGAAGAGATCTCATGCGACCCAGGCTGGGATCCAGTCCTAATTCAGAGCTCGGAATGCTAAAGTTCAACTAGTTGTTTTCAAAACTGTATTTCTGTTCTTCACAAGTTAAAAAAGTTGCAATATTTTTACGCATTGCTGTTGGTATGAAGCTTGATGTTTACAGTAAGGATTTAACACTATAATGTAATAAATAAATATTTCATACAAGTTTTATGCTAATTGTTTAGCAAATGAAGGTAGTAAAGGTTTAAAGTTTTCCCCTCTGTAGCAGGCTAATTTACTTTTACATTACTATTCATACTGTTTGATTAAAAGACTGGATAATATACAGGAGAGTAGAATAAACACTCAGAAGTCCAGAGATGAGTTTTGGAAGCAGTGAGTCAAAACAAGGTTAGGTTAGGTCAGGAAAATACAAGTATGCATGACAAAGTTTGAAGGGAAGAATACCTGTTATTACTAAACTCACTGTCACAGGGAGGCAAGGGGAGAAGATCAAGCTTTTGGCAAGAGATGGAACACATTTTGAAAAATGTACTTATTAGGAGTAACTGTTTCATTCTGTGCATTTAAGTTCTTTTAAAAAACTTTATCTGAGCTTCTGCAGGCAAGGTTTTGTTCTGCAACCTTTTCGGAAAGTGTGGCCACCATAAACTAGATTGAGATTTTAAATATGATGTTCTTTAGGGCCACACATTATTTAGCTATAATGTGCATGGCTTTACACAATGAACTACACACACAGAGATCTTCTATCAAGTTGCTTAACAGTCCTTGTGTTACAGGCTTTAAAAGCTGTGGATAAAACGTTCCCTGCTACATCTGTATTAATTGCATGTTGGGGCTGTTGGGGGCACCAGTTTATGCAGTCCACCACTCAGACACCAGGCCCTAAGAACACACCTTCCCACTCTGACACTACATTATTTGTGTTACAATTGATTTTCTACTGACAAAAATCAGAAATTCATAGAAATACATCTCAGTTACCATAGGAAGCAAATGCTTGCATTTCTAAAAGGCACAGTCATCCCCCTGAATTAGCCTCAAGGTTGATTTGCTTTTTGCTTTGCTATATTCTGTTTTAGTGTCTTACTTTTAAGACATAAACTTCTTTTTATTGCATTATCCTATTAAAAATGAACAGCAATAAATCTACTGTTACAAGAGAACAAATACTTTCCAGTGCTAATCTCTATATGCCTCCAAAGAGGGTCTCATGGACTGTTCATTATTTTTATGGTAACAAAGGAATTTTTGTAGCTGAAATGTCACACTTCTGCTGAGTCATTTAGCAGTTTAACAACTCCCCCAATTTGCCAAGTTCTGAGGTGAAACGAAAAAGCTCCTTAAAAGCTTATGTCAATTTAATAAAATTGGAGGGCTAAATTTGAACACTTCCAATAGGGATGACCCAGTAGGATTTGCTAAGCTTCTTGTCAAAACACACGGAAAAGATGAAAAGAATGAGGAAAACAAAGCCTTAAGAAAAGGCTCTTAGCATTGACTTGCTAAATGCAGGTATGATCCATGGGATCAATTTTAATATTTTTTAATTTTAAATCCCAGCTTTGTCAGATCTTATTGAACAAAAGCTGGTCTTCACATCCACTGGCTTTCTTTTTTAATTTGACAGCTCCTCAGAGAAGTAAAATAATAATATTTAATACGTTTTGCAGACACTAAAGTGCTGAAAAGGCAGAAAAATAGCAATTCAAATAGAAATAAAAAAATACACACTTTCTTGAAAACTGTAATTCAATGTATAAATGAAACACCAATAGCCTAGTAAGGCCAAAGAGAACAAAAACCCATCTAAGCTCACTCTCCAATATAGTTTACTGCTTCTGATCTGTTTAAACAGCCCACCTGGTGCAATAACCTCTTCAGCTTCAGGAGCTGTGTTTTTACAGCTGTGCAGTCCTGGACCATGTGCCGCAGGGTCATCTCATCAAGCATCACAGTATTCTCCGGTAAGCCCACCAGCTGCCGAGGAGCCTGGTAAAAACTGGGGGCTCCGTAGCCTTCCAAGTGACCAACAGGAGATTCGAGGTAGTTTGATCCCCTAAAGACAAATTCCAAACATAAAACCACAGCAGTTACAAACTACAGTTAGAAAGCATTTAGTAAAAGGAAAGTGTTACATAACATGGTTTATACTTACTTGCTGCGGTAGAAAATAAACACACCAGAAACTGTCAATGCTATTTCACTTAAATGCAAAGTTTTCCTTTCCACTTGTGGAGACCTGTCACAGGCTAACAACTACGGTACCCTCAAACCAGTTTGTTCATCAGGATTTCTGCAAACTGTCATTCAATCCAACAAGGACTACAGGATTACATTTAATTTACCAACAAATTAAAATGTAACAAAGTGTCCAAACTTACAAAATGCTAGTAGTAAGACGCAGTAATGGTTTTGCAAGGAACACACAAGGTATTTTAATCAAGCATTTATAATGCCACACCAATAAAAGTAACAATTATTTGGAATAAAAACAGAAGCATAAGTTTTGTAAGGAAATTGTTATAACCCTCAGTGATGTTCCCACTCAGACATAAAACTATTCTGAAAATGACTTGGTACTCAGTATCACTTGAGACCCTTTAATGCCAAAAGGAATTTCTGATTAGTATTATAAATGTTTGGGAGAAGAGACAGAAGTCCTTTACCTGTTCAAATCATTTTTACCATGGATATAATGATCAGTATGGCCAAGATTATAGTGATCCTGTGCATTCCATCGCTGCTGTGGTGCCCTTTTCCAGAATCCTTCCTGAGGTTGTCTAGCATTTCTGTCTTGTCTCTCATAACGGCTCATATTTTCACATTCCTCTACAGAGAGCATAGAGTTAAAAGAAAAAAAAAAAGAAAATTTGTTCCCAGGACCGCACAAATAAAATATTTTCTATGTGCTGGTAACAAATGCAGTGTAAAATCTGTTTTGTTTTGGTTTCTTTGGGTTTTTTTAATGGATACAAAGCTATGTATTTTAGAAGTGTCAAGCAGACTTGTATAATGATGCCGCATTTTTACTAACATATAAACTTGTTACAAGCATAAGAGCAACCTGTAGCAGAAGCTACAGAATCCAGCCTGAACTTATTTCCAGTTCAAGTAGAAAATCATTTGCAGGAGGTAGAGCTACAGGAAAGGAAAGAAATCCAGAAGTAACAGTTTCATGTCTTTCTTTAGACCATATCTTCAGGCCTTTAAATAGTCTAACAACACACAGAGAAAGGCAACCTTGTAAGCAGAGAAGAGTATACACCCCGAAAGAGACCTGTAAGAATAGAGATACAGCTCACCCTATTCATCTTGTTTGTTTTCCAGCTTCAAAGACACTTAATCTTTATTCACCTGGACAACCAGCATGATTTAAAACAAGGAAACCAGTCTCTCCAAAACATTAACTTTTGCAAAGCAACACAGATTCCACCAACTTCTTAAGGGAACAACTGCTAAATCTGGCAACAGGCTGCAAACGACTAGAGAGAAAGCCAAAACACGGGCAGTCAGGCACAGCAAAAACAGTCAGGGACTGCTATTCTGCCACCACACTTCCTCCTTCACTTACCCAAGGAGTTTTTCCTCACATTGTCAGTCCTTTGCTAGGAGAAGCTCCACACAAGGGGACATTGTTTATTCGGCTGCCTACTCAGACAAGCTGCGCACAAGACGCTCATAAACAGGCCTTCCTTCCTGCTTAGTTCCCAGCCTGCGTGTGGTTGGGAAGGGAGCCCAGCCTTACCCTGTGATTTAAAACTGCCGTCCTCACTCCCTGCATACTTGTTGGGCTAGAACTGTTTCTATAAATAGTGGCCAAGCGGCATCCCAGAACTCCAAAGTGAAACTAGGAGAGTTTCTGAGGACCTGGAAAGTCTTGAGAGGCTGACGTCAGGGAGGTCGCACATCGTTATGGAAAAAGTGCTGCCAAAAAGCGTTCTAACACATCATTCTAACAAATACTCATAGCTACAATTCAGTTTTCATCACACAGCTCAACCACCAAAAAATTCTGTCAGAAAACAAACTTATTCACACAAAGTAACAGATGATTTATTTTCCTTCAGCAACACCTTCTACAGCTCATAACACAGGCAAATTAATAACAAAATAAGCCCCCAGTAAGTTTATAAGTAAACATCATTTTCAGCTTTGGACGATTAAATTGAGATACTGAGTAAAGACACGTGGATTATTAACCAAGAACAAGTTCTGCTTTTGCAGGTGGTCAGGTTCACATAAGGGAAAGCCTGGAGGTGGCTTTTGAATTGTTCTTTTCAGATCCTCTTTGCTAAAAATACAGCGATTTCAAGATAGGAAGCAGAGATACCCAGTTTATGCCACATTAATTTTAAAAGGAAACCCAACCTCTAAAAAAATGCCAGAAGTAACAGTAAGTAGCTTTTTTTTTTGTGGCAAACATTCACCTTTAAAACACATGCCTTTCTAGCAGTTTCTAAATTAATAATTTGTAATGGAATTACTGATGCAAACGCAGAACGTGTTTCATAAACAAGGAAACTTAGGAGAAATTGATCTACCCTTTAAAACTGTTTCTTGGTTTTTCCCAACAGAATTAGAACTACCCTTATTGACAGAATATGCCCTAGGCTCAGATTGTTACCCATTTTGGAAAATGAAGTAAAAAATAAAATCTTCGTCCCTGCCAGGGTTGAAAAGTTGCATAGTAGCAATGCTGTCAATCACCACCTTTCACACAAGTACTTTGGAAGACTCATTCTGAGATTTATAAGATTAAATACTGTACTTCCTATGTACGTGCACACTGTCAAAACATCATGTGCCACCATTGTGGTAGATGCAAAATTATGTATTTATGTATTTTGGCTTCAGATCTAACATACAAGCAGGAGCCTTCACCAGAACTCAGAGATACTCTGAAAAAACCCTGAATTTCCTCCAGCTTCAGCAGACAGCTGAACATTACACAGAATAAGGAAAGCCTTCTTTGTCTCAGTGCTTGTTTGAACAGGGTAGGGCATCACAGTGCTCCACATTCAGTGTTTCTGTTCATTTGAAGATACACTGCCCTCCACTGAACCTGGAGGTAAATCTAATACCCATATTCACATGACAACAACAATCCCTATGAGTGGGTCAGCAATAACCCAAAGCAAATGCCCTGAAGTTTTCCACTCTGGGATTTGAGAAAGTGTAGCCATAATTTCCTTTACCAATTTCATTCTGTTCTGGATTTGTATTATTTCAGTAACATCTAGGTACCATTTTCCTCTGTGTGAAAAGTTTGCCAGCACCTTTCACTGAAAGTAAAAGTGTATGAAGGACACTGTGAAAAAACATGCCTTAAACTTAAGGCTTCCGTCACCCTGAATTTGTATACAATATATTAGGAGATATTGCCATTTTGTAGAGGAAAACAAAGACTTATCTCAAAAAATTACACTGTCATTCATCAAAGCTAAAAAAAAATGCTGTCCCAACATTCTCAAATATATCTGAAACATGAGACTGAAAGACTAACTTAAAACTTTGAAATTCATTCTATTGAAATAATTTTAAGAAAAAACCCCAATATAAAACAAGGTTGCACTTTTATTGAAAAGGCAGTACATTTCTAACTTTAGAATTCCTCAAATATAAGAGTTGTATTTGGGTAAACAGAAGCATCACTCTTCCCATATTTCAGAAAAGAAACAACTGTACTTTAACAAAAAACCAACAGGAAACGCCACAATTTGAAGAGTGCATTGAATTTTTGAATCAAGAGTCAGAGCAAAGCAACTCAAAAATCTCTTAGGCCCAGGAAGCACTTTCACATAAGACTGCTTGGCTGATTTACTAACCTTTGTCACGAGGTGGGTCCTCAGGCAGGTCCACATCAAGCATAAGATCATCATCTTCAAGATCACAGGAATCAAGGTTATTCAAGATATCCTGCAAGAAAGAAGTGAGATGTAACTGCTTTTATGATATTTCATTTACCCTACTGTCATGATAAAGTTTATTTCATGTTTTGTTATATTTGTATTGTACACACATCAAACACTATCAGCAACCTCCTGTTTAGAGACCAAGATCAGCCTTACTTGAGACCATCTATACAAACTGCAGTGATCAAATCTCCACTGATATCACACAATAACAATGCTACATAAAATAAAGACAGATTAAAACTTTTTTCTGCCTGACACCAATGGAACACTCCAGATATTTTTCTATTCTTTATTATCTTGCCTTCTCCCCATTTGGAAGCATTTTAAAACGAAATTGTATTTCTCACTTAGAATCCAAAAACAGTTTTGTGAAAAGATATTGTTGAATCCCCTTATTTCAGCTCTCATGTTATCATGACATCAGTGACAGGAAGGGTGGGGAACCTGTGTTATCTTGACCTTTGGGGCCAATAAAACTTCAGATACCGTATTATGAGCGTTAAGCTCTGCTTCCTTTTGTCTTTAACACTGTGGCTCTTGTAAAGCTGTTTCTCTAAGGACTAAGTCATCTTGCATGGGTGTGCTAACAGCACAAGGAAAACGCAACAAAGAGTTAGGACTAAATGGAATTATACATATTCAATACAGCCAGTGAGGTATATTAAAGAAAACAAGACTTAGCGTGGGCAAGTCCAGTCAGTGTTAAAAAGACAGACTAATGTCTCTTCCTTTAAGAGCACCAACAGCAGGAACAACTCAAGGTAAAGGCTGCAGAACTCCAGCTCATGGCACAGCACCTGCTGCTGAAAAGCCACAGCAGCAAAGTGCTGCACTTGACTAACGAACCCAGACAGTTTTACTTCATTATTCAAAGAAAACTAAACTGACTAACACTGAGTGATTAAAACACAAAGTAGGTCTGAGGAAACTGCTGGTGGATATAGAGCTCTAACTCTTGATCTCACAAGTAAAAGCCATAGCTTTAAGGCCCAAGATCAGACTCGGGCACTTGACATCTGCCTTTTTTCTGACAGCAGAAACGCAGATTTTTCTTAGGTTTACCAGCTACCCCTAATGGTGATTTCACGGGACCAATATTGAAATTTACCAAATATCAAGTCAATCAAGTGTTTTATAATTATTTCTCATAACACGATCATTAAGTACTTAATACAGGCCATGAACACTATCCCTTTGGAAGGCTATCCCTTTGCTGCCTATCATTTATGAGACTCGCTTTGTCACAGACATACAGGTGAAAAGGAAGAACATAACAGGCATTTATCTGAATTGTTGTTCCAGCTGTTCTTCAGCAGCCTTCCTACAGTGCTCACAAAGGACTATTGTATTTTATTATAAATAGTGACAAGAGCCAAGTATATTTTAAGATTTTTGGGGGGTTTTGTGACACAGAACATGAAACATTCTGCATTCTGCAGGGAAAGCTATTTATTGACTTAGGAGAGAGAGTGTGAGATGAAACTAGTTAATATGCACTTTGTAAAACATGAGCAATATAAAGGAAAGATGGAACACTTGAGACAGAACCACCTGTTTTTGTTATATTTCAAAGTCCTGGTGGAAATGTTTTGTTTACACACAGTATCTATGTATTTACAGGAAAAAATAGGAAAACCTGCATATCAAGGAATTGTGAATAATAACAAATCCAACTATAGAAAAGCCTCCTAAAGAAATGGAAGCCATTTAAAAGAAACATGGATTTGATATTTGGGAGAACAAACTGCCTGGATAAATTTACTTCTTTTTGTTTCCACTTATTTATGTTTTTCCAGATTTTGCGCTAACCCATATTTTTTAAACTATTCTGTGTGTTTGAGAGGTTTGTTAGTTGATACATTGTTTCTGTGCCATGCTTTGATCTTCAAAATGAGTATGAACAAGCATTATTTTCTTCTACTGCTGGAATTTAATGAGCATGACAAATAAAATGGAAACCATGGCCACAAAGATATAAGAAAGTAGAAAACCTTTGCCAGAGCATTTCAAACTACAAAAACAGAGTATGTCAGAGTGTTAACCGATAAATCTCAATAAGCCACTTTACTATCTTTGCATTAAACTTTGGAACTCTAATGGTGTCAGAGGAGGACAGTATTTGAGATTCCAAGCATACTTTTCTGTCAACAGCACACTTCATTATGCTTCCGTAATTATACATTCCTCGCCACACTGAGGAAACTCCACGCTGAAAAACACAACTGCGAATACCAAGTCTTTGTAATCCCTGGACCTTGTACTTTGAGCATTTCCCAGCGCTGGTGACTTGGGAAACATGATATACACGTAGATGTCATCTTGCAATGGCCAGAAGATAAAGAGCAGGTTTCATCAGCACATTAGTAAATAAACCCCCCTATATTTAGAGATTTGCATTGTTATTCTTTCTACGGCATAAGGAACTGCAGTTAACTACTTGGCAGCAACACGGTTAATAATATGTGCTTAACAGCAATTAGCATCATGAAGGGATGCTGGGCAATGACCTCAACAGAACAGGAAATAAAAAAATTCTTTAAAAGTGCATCAGCTCCAACCCTACAGAATATTACATGTTTAAGCAACTACCACAAGTTGCAGAAAAAGAAGAATCCCATTTTATTTGTATAGCTGAAAAGAATACTGCATATTAAAAGAGATATGTTTCTCACCATAAGCTTTTTCTTCCACCAAGAGAAGTATTTTTCAGTCCACCAATTTGAGTTCAACTTAGCTTAATAGCCTAGGCAAGAGGCCTGATTCTCAGCTTTCCTATTTCTCAAGCTAAGTATTGTAAGGTTATAACATAACCAAAAATAAATCACAAAGTGCTCAAGTTAGAAGAGAGATACATATTCACATTTTCTCCCTATTAAATATGAAAAATGTGGACCAGTGAAAGTCTACAACAACATGTATATTATATTGTAATTAAGGAGAAAAAGGAAGAAGTCAGGAATTTGGGTTAGTGCAAAAATACAAAGCAATTCCAGACAAACAGCCCTCAAACAAATAATTTCAGAGAGTGTTCAAAGAATTTAGAAGAGTCTGAGCTCGAACTACCAATGCCAAGTTATGATATTTTGCTTGAAAAGCAGTTGTTTTGAGGTAGTCATGAACTGGTCGTAAATATTAGGAACAGTATTTTTACCTGTTACCACAACTCATGAGCTCAGACCTCACTCATTTGTTCTACCTTTAAGAAATAGACAGTTAAAGGAAAAATAACTAATTGTTTTGTTAGTGATTTAGTGACTTGCTTCCAATGACAATGAAAATGCCCACAGTAGAAGATAAGCATGAGTAAAAGGAGAGAACTAACTATAGAAGAATCTGGCCAAAACACTCAAAAGAAGTGAAGCGTTTGAGTAGCACAAAAACTAACAAAGCATCATTTCAGGTACTTGAAGAATGAAAAATGGAAGTAGCTTTTAAAAACAAACACTAAAGAGACTGGGTAAATCGGCCATCTGAAGGGCAGCTAAAGGATAACTGCCAGAGTCAAACACAATTCAAGGCTGACAGAAGAAAAGAGGGAGACCTCCAGGGTCTTTTTCAATGCTATTTTCAGCATTTGGCAACATCGCAGACAGAGACAAAGATAAATAAAGAAATAGGAATTCAATACAAGTGTCCAAAAAGGCAATGTTATATAAGAACTGAACAGAACTCTGAAGTGAAGGCAGAAAACAGAAGAAGTAAACAGAGGAAAGCACATACTGTACTACAGAGCTGAAGAGAAAAACTCACTGTAAACAAAGTCCTTAGAACAGAGAGAACTACCCATGGAAGAGAAAGGGTAGAACTCCACAGGATTCCAAAAAAAGGATAGGAACGGAGTTACTTTAAAATTTTAAACTCTGTATGTTACAAGTCACATTAAGGATAATGAAGCCAAACATCCAAACAAGCAGTTTGTACTTTTGTCCTTGGTCTGTAACGGAAGGTTGCTGTGACAACAAATGTAACAAGAACTTTGTTCTGAAAATCCAAAACATTTTATGGTGAACTGTTAAATATAACTGTCTTAAAAAAAGATTTACTATTCTTGCAAACATTTTCATAGAGGCATTACATGTTCTACCTAGGTTTACTGTCAGTATATAGGAATTAACTATTAGCCTGAAGTTATTACCCATTGGATCTTAACTGGCTATGGTTGCTGCTCTTTTATTTTTATTTTTTTAATTACAAAATCAGTTTGTAAGAAATCTGAAGTTCAACAGCACAACGAAGGAAGAGAAAGAAGGAAACCAGAAATATTAACCATTCTGTTGAGACAGCACTAATTCATAAACAACAGCACTTCCAAACACCCAGCCCAAGCTACACCACCAGCAGCATTCCTTGACTGCCATCTAGCCTCTGGTAATGAACTCACAAGGAAAAATGAACGAGGGAAAGCATTTTAACCATCTTTCTGCAGAATTCCAGCAAAATCGAAGAATGTTTTCTAATTTTTTTTTAAACAGGCAGATGCTTTTAAGTAGAAAATTTCCTGTTTACTCTCGAGCACAATAATGGAAGGCTGACAGCAGTGAGGAGCAGCAGAGGCAGAGGTTCAACAGCCCCTCCTACTCACTGCTTCCAGTCTCTTTGCACAAAAACTCTACCAACACCACAAATTCAGCATTGCTTTAACAGTTTACCTAACCAACAATGGACTATTTTACACTATTCAGCAATACGCAACTGCTACAGCTACTCTTAACTGAAAGAAAGAATTGTGAATGATTCCTGCTCCACTGACTTGCACTTGTACCAGAAGAGCGAGGTTTGGCTTAGAGGAAAATAGGAAGGCTTCAAATAATTCCCAGCAGAGAAAAGAACCCAATAATATCAAATTCAGAGGATTATGGGCACAAGCTGCTACCGGGACCTCAGTTAAGTTTCCTTGTGCAGTAGGTTTAAAGTCTGCCCTTGAGAGACTTTTGAACTAACCTGAATACAACATGGTAGAGAGCATTAATGTGTTCTATTATTACACAGTCAGCTTAATATACTCACTTCTATTTAAAACCAAAACAACCCTCAAATACCTCCTAGCTATTTTGGAGTGATTCTCTTTTGACCCGTCTCTAAATGAACAACACAGGAGTTGTCCTGTCACTCACTGCACTTCTGCAGAACTGTATTCTCCCCAAGTTATCCTAATACATTTTAACAGTGTGAGCCAAGAATACAAAAAACCAAAATGCTCAGATCCACCTCACATGTGGGAAAATGGTGCTTTGTTGAATTTCCAGTCTCAAGGAGGATGACAATTAGAGGTATAAGGTGGTATCAGACTGCAGCTCATATTAAGAAAACAAGAAAACCCCATATTTTCAACTGGGGGCATTCGGACTGAAATTGAGCGTACACATTTTGCTCAGCAGTACCAAAGCTTTGTGCATTGTAAAAACAATTCACCTCAGCATGTCTAAGACACTGCCTCTCCCCTAAATTTCTGATGCCTCACAGAAAATAATACAGAAAGGTTCAACAGCAAGGCTCCTATAACTTCAGAAGACACCATTTTAGGTTAACAGGAAGAGAAAAAGGAAACTGTGTGCCAGCCCAGGTGTTTTTAACCAAGTTATCTCTAAAATGTTCAGAAAACTATTTAAATGGGTTAGATGTATGTTTCAGTTTGGTTTAGATACCTTTTAAAAATGCTTCCTTGTTTATACTAGATAGATAGCTTTGAAAAATATTCCAACTTGAATACTACTGTTATCTGAGCACCTGCTCACTGTTTTGAAGAGTTCCTAGGAGTACGGAAAACAACACGTGAGCCTTAAAAATTCATCCATATAGTTAGATGAAGTACACTAGAATAAATCTCAAGTCCTTCTGTCATTGAAAAATGATGCTACTTGGTGAAATAAAGAAAAAAAAATGGAAAGGAATAGCATAAACTCATATTAAAATGTATCCCTGGATATACAGTTACCAAGTCACACAGGAAATCTTCCATACAAGGTTACGAAATAAAACCAGTGCTAACTTCTACCAATATTCTCCTATTCCACACAACGTCACATCAGCTGTTGGTCTCCCTGCCTTCCACCACACAAATCCAAAAGTGTAATTAACAGCTACCACAAACAAAACACAGGAGTACAGGTGAAGTTGCCTTACTCGGTTTTACCAGCAGGAACAGCATGAGAAGATTTACTTGTGTCCGTTCTGAATGAAGCAGCTCTCAAAGGCTTTCCCATCCCAAAGGGAAAAAGGTAATTTGCCATACAAGATTGTTCACAAACACCTGAAATCTCAAACCAACCTCACAAGAGGTTTGTGCCCTGTCATACAGTCATTTAACCTCCTAATAATGTTTGACAGCAGGGACACCTACATCACACGAGACACACAGAAGAACCAGTCATTAAGTAATGCAATGCCTCACTACCTCCCCTCGCTGTTAAGTCAAGCTCTGGAGTTGAAGACTAGAGCAGAGTTTGGGAGGGTAGGTGGTGGCTATTTTCCCTCTGAAGGCAGCAGTCTGAAATCAGTCTCTACTTTAATGACATTTTCTTTCTCTGCCATGAGCAGAAAACTACCCGCCAGCAAACTCTGCTGAAGGAATGGCTGAGGAGCCCTAACAAGACACACTGAAACCAGTTCATACTCTGAGCTCTGCACTGACAAGCCACACACAAACTGAGTTTTTCAGAGCAGTTCCACGTTTCTACTAAAAGCTTAACTGTTGGCATGTTATTCGAAGATGCACTCCCATTAATTTAGTATGGTCCCAAATATTAGCTGTTCACAATGAAGACTAAATGCAAAAAGGTGGCTACTGACTTTTGAGGTTTTGAAATCAGAAACACGCAGTCTAATGGTCTTCCAAATATAAATTTTTAAGCATACCAAAGATTCTTAGAAACCACGAATATGAAAAACAAATACCAAAGACCTCTATACTTGTAACACTGGAAAAAATAAGAACAGTTACATTGACCTAATGAAAACTATGAAGTCAGAATAACTTTCGTCAGGTTCTGGAACATGACATTAAAATGCTGGGGCAAAACCGTGTTGAACTTGGCCATGAATTTAAAAGCTTGAACAGAGATTACCAACTACGGAAGCTTCTCATAAGCTGCATGCCAATGAAAAACACCTTTCAAGGCTGACACCTCTGTTAGATTCCAGTTCCAGAATCACTATATATCTGAGCAGGAAGTTTGAGCACTTTATAAATTTTAGGAAACTAAGAGGAAGCTTTTTCATATGGATATCCTAAACAGAAATGGCAGCTAATGAGGTAATGTGCTTCCAAGGAATCCTTCTGCATCACAAGTAAAAATTCAGACACGCTGTTTGCCATTTTCTAGAATGCGTAAGTAAAAGTGAAAATCCCACTGAAGACTTGCCGTGCTATGGTGATATCTCTTATGAAGAAAAATATTTGCCTAACCCAAAAATCAGGCTTTTGGGTAAAGGAGTGTGAAGGACCAATGAAATATTCAATCTGTCCTAGAGGACACAAATACTAAAGCAGAAAACACAGACCTCCACACTGCCATTCCACACTAGTGATGCTGTGTGTTGTACAGCTCTATCCATAAAACATGCTCTCCAGTATGCCGGGCATGGAGGGAAGCCTTGAAGGAGGCACAATACAAATTGCAAAGTATCTGACACCCTCTGGGTTTGCTCTTAGTCACTTCCTGGCAGGATCACAGATACTTTGTACACTATAGTGTTTCCACACCCAATTAGACACTCCTGCCACTGAGAATTTCCATTACTACCGGTACACACCTCTGCATCAAGTGATTTCTGAAGTGCCTTTACCACTGGTTTGCTTGAATGATTTCTAAGGTAAAAGGTGGATCAAATTACCTCTCACTACAAGGCACTGCATTCTCACAGTCAGTCCCATTACTCTGATGAATCCTAATTACACTAATGAATCCTCATATCCATTCACTCACCGACAGGGGGAGATTGCCCAGTCTCCTCCTCTCTGGTCCAGTTCTGTAACAAGAGTGGGCAGATGAACTTGGCAGCAGCAATAAAGACTAAAACCTCTGAGGTCTTGCAAACTTGTCAGGCAGCACCTTCAGGTGCCAAAAAGACAACAGTTACTGCAAAATCCAAATTACTCCAATATAGGTATAATAAGATTGCCTAAGACAAGAAAAACTATACTTAAATAGTTACACAAGAACAATGCCTTATCCTTCCTTTCAACCTCACACCATCACTAACGTGCTGAGCATCTAGGAGTGTTATTAGTTCTCACTGTACCAAATTCACTAGCAAGAAAAAATAAATTAAAAATAATCTAACCACAAACAAAATTAGAACAGTCTTTTTATTAATGTCATAATGAATTTTAGTCAAAATGGCACTGACTGAGGCAAAACCATCCTCTGCTATTGGGTGCAGAACAAATCCAGACCCTTCCTAAGGAAGTGTCCAATTGAAGCACACAAATTACTTTGAGGAAGCAACAGGGAACACAACAGGCAATGAATTCTCTGTGTTAACCTTTAGCTAGCCAAAAGACATGTATTCTAAGAAAGGAGGAAATGCAATCACTCAACATTCTGCATCTAAGTAGACTGTCAAAAAATGTCGGTTTTTTTAATGCTGTTCTCTACTTTGAGGAAGATTTTTATTGCTCTTTGCAAGACGAAAAGTAGGAAAAAAACCAAATTTCAACTAGCTCATTGATGAAAACTGCTTTTTATGTGTGGTTCTTGTAACTAGCTTGCACCCAAAGGATTCATTTCACAACGGCTCTTTCATAAAGTTCTAGCAAAAAAAGTCTGTCTTGAGAAAAGATACATACTCAGTTTCACTACACCCTGTTAAATGAATGAAAATTATGCACAAGATCTTCTGAATACTCTACTGAATGCCAAAATAAATCAGCCACTGCTTCTTCTGAAAAAATTCTGAACAATGCAACTCCTTGTCAGTATACAACTTACATTGTGTTCAAGTCTGTAAATACTATTTCTAATTGAGAAAACACTTGTGCTGAAAATGCTTCTCATGGGTGCTATATAGTGCTGCTAGCACAGTATGGGGACTCAGTATTAACCCAGTTTGGAATCAGCATTGTATCATGTCCAAAATAACTTCAGCATTTTACCATATTATTACATAGTTCCATAAAAAGAATCCACACTGAGCAAGGGATATCTTATCTCAGGTGGTAATCCCTACAGGATCACAATTAATAAAAATGTCCCAAATGCTACTTTAAAAAAATGCCTTACAGAGCTGAATAACTGGTCTATTCCACACTTTTACATTACGTTAAGCTCACTTGGACTTTTATTTTTATTACGACTGTAATCCAACAGCCCAGAATTTAGAAAGCCTGGTTTCTCACAGAACAAGAACTGGGGCTTTGGGACCTGAAGAGAAAGTTCAGCTGAAGAAAAGCAGACAGACAGAAGACAATACCTAGAAGACTTCACTCCGAGGAAATAAATGTATTAGAACAACAAATGTTACAAGTCTGAATTAATGTAATAAATTACTCATTTGAGCAACCAAAGGGGTAATTTAAACCTTATTAGAAAGCCATTTTGAGAAGTGAATTATTAAGAAAATTAAGGTAATTAACACTAAATTACTTGTAAATAACTAAATTACAGAGAGAAATTAGTGACTGAACTAAACAATTCTCTTTTAGCAAATAATTTTCACTGTCTCTGAGAAGTCGAACATATTTCACTGTGAGTACCAGTGCTTCAGGAACCAGAAAGCATTCTGACCAGTCCAAAAAACTAAATCAGTTTCCCAAATTCCAATCACAAAAGGGAAAAACCCTTAACAACAACATCTCACAAGACTTCAAAAATGGTCCAGAAGAAGAGAAAAATGTAACTATTTCATACTACAGCTAAAATTCTGGCCATGTGTCAAAACAGATTCATTCCAATGAGATCCAGATTTCATCCCAAGAGCAATTAAATTCTCAGCAAAGCACTTAAAACCCATCTGTCTCTTCAAGCCAGATTTCAATTATTATTCTGTAATCCTATGTCCTTATAATTACACTGATGCTCACTCTGCATATACCCAAACTACTGGCTTTATTTATTTCAATAAGAATTAACATACCACAAAAATTCGTATTTTTACTGGAGCCTACAGCAAAAAGAGGTCAGAGGACTCCATCTCTTTTGTGTTTTTTGTAAGACAAGAGTCTTGATATGACCTGATATTACAGGGAACACTCACGGAAGTTTTCCTGTCTAAACCTACTTGCTCAAAAGAAATTGCTTTAAGAGAAAAAAAAAAACCCAAATCACACCACAACAACTTGTTCTCTACAGAATCTTAAAGAAAGAAGCCAGAACTAACAGAATACTTCTAGTTTAAGTTTTTACTTCTTGCATGCTATTAAGCACGAGAATAGTTTAAAAGTAAGCACATACCTCAGAACAATAACAGCTCTATTATCTATCCTAGTCTAAATGTAAATAAGAACTTTGACTTTCCAAAAATATTCAGAGCTTCACTCTGAACAAACACATATGAAAGCTTATGTTTCTCATGTGTCCACCTAATACAGTGGACAGAGAAGACAGAAGAGAGTTTCATTAGCAGTTAAGNCGTGTCCACCTAATGCAGTGGACAGGAGAAAACAGAACAGCTCAAACCTCGCTACAGCAAGAGAGTTTCATTAGCAGTTAAGCAAAGGAGCCATGAGACTCCAGTCAGGATGCATATTTTGGGCTATATTGCTTACACATATGGATTTTCCAGAGGAAAACTTATGAAAATGGAAGTCCAGCAAGGTTGATACACCAGACTACAGCCCAAGCCCCCATTCCAAGAAACAGGAGAAAAACAATCTATGTTTCCTGCAGTCCAAGGCAAAATGACTCCAGTCCTAAGCAGCTATTTGCAAGATCACAGTAGAAATCAGTGTCCTGCAGATGTGGAACTACCAGACATCTACTGAGGGAACGCCAACCCTTCTCAGCTGCCAACTGAATGGGCACTGGCACACAAAATACTGTCTCCTCCTTCAATGAAAGGGAACTCAGCTATAGGAACTAAGAACTCAAAATTACTGGTTTCAGCTTGGCTCTGTAAATTGCAAAGTTCTTTTGTTTACAGTCATTACCACATTTCAAACTTACACACAGAACAAATGTGTAAATCCCCATTAAGTTTTGTTGGTTGGTTGTTTTTTCCCCTTTCTTTCTGCCATATAACTCCATATTTTGTTTCAAGGCTTTTCTGTTTCTAAGAGTGATGTAAACTTCACTTACAACTACTCATTCAGTGGCTGTGAAATGAAGAGACATTTTAATTACAACCCTTACCTTGATCCCTGACCTAAAGTTAGGTAGCAACAAAATTGATGAAAGCCTGTATTAACAAAACAAAAACCAAACCAAACAAAAAAAGCCACATACAAATCAGGGCAGAAGCTGTACCTCACGTTGCTGAGCAGCTTTCTGCCACACAACAGTAAAGCAGCTGGGTGTTACAGTCAGTGGCTGAAACACAGGACAGGAGCAAAACATCAAGTGAGAGTACATACAGGCAAATATTGTTTATGTTGCTAATTTATGGAGCCATCAACCGCTCTGCTGATCATCAGTCTTCTCAGACAGAACTGAGCAGAAACAGCATCAGTGATTTTGTGCTCAGCACAAAGACCAGTTGATGAAAAGAGTATGAGGAATACCAACAAAATCAATGCTTAGACACTCAAAAGGGAGTCCAGCACTTAGAAAGTTAACCAGTTGATGTGTTGTCTTCAAAACTAGAAACAGAAAAACAGTAGGGACAGTGGAATAAGTCATTTTGTGTTCATAAGTAGAAATAATAAAAATGTTTTCATCCTCATAAAAAACTCGCACACTTCCTATCAAGCTTTAAGTCCCCATGGCATCACCTTATGATATTATTTAGACTTTCATCACTTTTAAACCTCCAACACTGGATTGCACATTTTCTCCACAGCAGTTCACTCAGTTAGTGAAGAACAGGACTGTCCTAAAAGAGGCCAAAATTACTTTATTCTTTCCCCACTGTGTCGTTAAAACCAAGGTGTATTGAGAATATCAAAGATATCTGCTTTTCTTCTCCCAGAAAAGGAACAATAAGTTTAAGGGGCGAGCAAGCTCCTTCCACTGCCTTTCTATGCTGGTTGTCACTCCAGAAGCCCAGTTAAAACACCCTTTGCAAAAGCGTTATCAATGATGGTCCAAACACTCCTAATCTGAGATCACCCAACAGGAGCTACACCGCCATCTATGGAGAAGTTTAAGAAGAGCATTTAGCACTTGTTGATAATAACAAGATACAGCTTAAAGGACTAACAATACAACAGCAGGATAGAAAAAAAAAAAGGTGAATTACACACTAAACACGACCAATTACTCACCATCTAGTTCCCTGAATTGCTACTCGGCTACACTGCTTCTACTCACACCAGCCTGATGGCACGGAAAGTCCAGAGCCAACTACCTGCTTTGGCACCTGCCCTCGAAATACAAAATCCAAGGGGCAGTCCAGGCCGGCTGGCATCAGCTCAAGCACTCCAAATTCTTAAATCTGACTCTCATCAACTGGATTTTGACACACAGATAAGAACTGCTTTTACCTCACCATACCAGAGGACAAAAACTGCATAATTTGATCACGCATCTCCCAGCAATCAAAACATCAGATGTGTTGTGATTAGTCAATAATTACTCTCAGCGCCTTTCCTTTTTTTTCTAACCTGTCTTTATACTCCTTGCTTGCAGAGAAAAGGAAAAACATGGAACAAAAGCTTACAGCAACCTACCCAAGAACATAGCTCTTCAGAAATAATGAATAACTGCATCAGAAATTCATCTGCATCTTCAGATTACAGAAGCTAATTGGTTAATCTTCAGGCTAGAGAAATCAAATATATCATGATTTCTACAAAAAACAGGAAAAAAACACCAAAAAACACCACCAAAAGGCAATGCAACACTTCAGAGCTACATTTTCCCCCTCAAAATCCAAGCTGACTGAAAACACATTTCTGCTTTGTAAACATAAAAGAAGTAGTATTGATGTTTTTCTCATTCAGATAAATGTTCACAGTACAGTAAGCACTGATACTCCAGAAAAGCACTAACAGGATAAAAACCAAAATGGGTGCAAAACATGTGGAAACACATGACTTTCTAGATTCCACATCAAGCCTTACCACCTCCTCTCTTCTCCACCTCCTCAAAGCCTAGCAAATGCATTCTTTCATTTTTAAGCCCTCTCTGAAAGATATTTAATTTCAATAAAGAAAGAAATAAACCAAATTAGTGAACATCAAAAGCTCCTAATGTACCTCTGCTCCACACGGCTTACAACGGCTTCTGTCAATCAGAACATTGATTCAATATCAATTCATACACATGCACAAACTAATGCATGGAGGTCACATGTATTAAAACCCACATATATAGTCCAAAAGCATGGTAAAGGAAGTGTCTTCCATTTGTTTGTTAAATTACACAGTATGCATCAGAATATCCACATTTAAAACTTAACAAGGACAAAGTTTAAAACCTTCCCTCTTTTCCTGACAGGTGCAGGCATGTGTCTGGGATAAGGGTGTTTGTTTTTGCAGTGGCCTGCATTAAATTTGTTTTTTCCCTATAAACACCAATAAAGCTACAAAACTGATACTACAGAAGTCTCACACAGCTATTCCAAGCTGGCCACAATTGCCACAAAAAGTTAATAACCACTGCTAAACTCTCTCAAGCACTACACTCCCAACATCATAATTTCAGACAGAGCAAACAATAACACAAGGGGCTAAAAATACACCAGGAATTAGTATGTAGTTACATACAGAGAAGATAATTACATATCTATTTCCAATTTTCAGGAGCAATCTCTGCTGTTCTGCTCTTGGACTGCAGCAAAAAACCTTACTAAAATTCCAAATCAAAGTCCTTATTCTTTGTGAGCACCACTATGGGATTGCATAAGAAGTGACCCGTTTTGTCTTGACTTTAGAATAAGGACATAAAAAAATGTATGCAAACAGCTTAATCAGGGTCACCTGTACAGAAACAGAAGTTCCCAAGCAAAAAGTTTCAAAAAGCCATCAATTACAGAGGAAAGAGGAAACAATTATCAAATAAAAAAAGCATCAATATTTTAAAAATATGCTTAGTAAGCAATAGACTCAACACATTACGATCATGCGAGTTATGTATATAAATACATACTATGCTGTTCATTTCTGAGGAGTCGTAACTTCCACACGGATGGACACTTCCTAGAGGTTCCAACCCTTCTTCATCCCACATATACGTGCCATCAGAGCTGTCAGAAGGAGAAAGCTCAAAAGAGGACCCAGCTCTGTAGTTCATCTCTGAAGAAATGACATTCTCGGTAGTGTGTTTTGTGCTTTCACTGTTGTCATCCACTGCTTAAAGAAAACATGAACAGTTAGGATTCCAAAAACAAACCAATATTCAAAAACTAAGTGCTAAAATATGTATTACTGGTGTGTTAACTTTTCTGAAACTGTACTATAACAGAATATATGACAGCATTCTATATTATTATTCCCTAATCCGAGGGGGTAAAATAAACCAACCCTCAAGTTGGTTTGGTAGCTACAGTAAGTATCCTTCCAACCTACATCTTTGCTAACCTTATACACTGTCCTAATTCACCCACTGTGAAAGCTGCTTCCTCAAATTCTGCTTCTCTTTAACATATTAGAAGGTGGGTCTAAAAATACATGCTTTGGATCTAGTCTTTCAGTTGCAAGATGTCTCAAAATGAGCTTTTATCACGAGAAGCCCAGGGACCTGAAATGTGTGCCTTTTAAAAGTATCCTCTGTCTTCAACCAATTTTTCAAGAATTAACATAGCATGCATGAGGTAAAACAAAAAAACAGTAACACTGCTATTTACAATGTAGCTTATTTAATTAGACATCCTACACTTATTTACACCACTTGGAAGCAGTTACAGTTGTTCTCTGCCTACTGAGGTGGAGGGAGCAGGAGCTGAAATGTTCTTAAAATATCACCAGCCCAGAAAAATGAATGGCAAAGCAAGGATACGAGGAATCCCACAACCATCCCACAAATGAATTTAAAGGAGGTAACCTTCATTCTTATCACCAAGCCAAAGAGCTCTAATTCTTGGGAAAGAACTATTCTGCAGAAAAGGCATAGGAAAACAAATATGCCAGCACAGAGCCAAGCTCTGTTCTGAAACAACTCAAAAGCAATGGGCAATCATATTAAATAACTTCATTACTGCTACAGAATTTTGATCTAGTACCTAAAATTTCAAACAGAAGATTAAAAGTATTTACCAGACACATTTATATCAAGCCAGTCATCAGCATTACAGCGAGATCCCCCAGTTTCCTTGAGAGCAGCGAATGGCTCGATGGACGTTGTGCTCCCGTGCTCTAATTCCTGAAGGCAGCTCTCCTTCTGCTGGACCTGTATAGTTCTGTTTGCGTCTTCTATATCTATGAAGTCATCACTGAAGTCTTCACTCAAATCATTCTTTTCAGAGGATGACAAAGAAGATATAGATATTTCATCCCCATCATCGCTCATACACATGACTTTTGAGCCATGTTTGCCCAGACTTTCATGCAGGCCCTCATCCGATTCTGTTCTTTGAGCACGGCTCTCTAGAATACTGTTTTTATCAACCGCTCTGTTAATATTTGCTGAAATTTCCGAGTTCCCCACGCTGTGTGTGTCAGGAGCGGTACTTCTGCTGCCATCCACAGCAGTATTTCCAGCAAACCGCTGCCTGGTGGGCTTCAGCAGAGAAGGACGACTTAATCTATATCCAAAGGAAGGTGCTGACCCAGATCCATTTGACAGCGGGGGTTTCTTGGAACAAGGAGCTGACATACCAGAATACGGTCTAGTAAACCCATACTTCATCGGTTCATTTCCATTGGGTACATCCAACTGACACGCATTTCTTGACAGCAAAGTAGACCTCTGAGATGTCCTGGCAGCCAGATTTTGACTATGATAAGGCCTTGTAAGATCCACAGCTTTATTAAAGGAATGTGACCTGGTTAGAGATGCAGTGGGAAGGAAAGAATTCTGAATGGAATGTGAAAAACTTTGTGATCTTACCATTTTTTCACAGGAAAAAGCCTTGCTATTGTCTGTAGATTGTGCTAGGCTTTCCCCTGAACTTGTCCTTGTGGCACTGGAATTAGCTCTAGGTCTCTGCAAACCTACCACCGGCCTATTTCCATAAAATCCATTTAAATTTGATCTTGGAGCACTGAGTCCAGAATACGAGGTCCTTCCTGACAGGGTACCTTTGGTGAATTTAGCTGAACTAGAGAGTCCAGGTAAAGACTTTGGGTTTAATTCCTCAGTAGAAGATACAAACATACTGGTTTGCTTTACTGCTTTCGATGCAACTGAAGCAGTACTGTTCAAACCCACCCTGAGCTCATCATTGCCCAGTGCTCCTTGAGACTGAGAATACTTCTCAGAATCGATTAATTTTTCATTGCAGTTACGCTTAGAGTTGGCCTCTCTCCCGTTTTGATCGTGAAGTTGGTATTTGTTTGACTTTTTCCAGTTGAAAGAAAAGGAAGACATGCGGACAGTGCCATTGTGCTTGCCGAAGTTTTTGCCACCATTACTCCCTGCTAAGTTAACAGCCGTCCCGTTGGGCATAGGTTGCAAAACACCCCCTAAAGTTTTCGTCCCATATTTCGGTAGCCTGGAAACCAAGGATGTCCTGGTTTGATTTTTTTCTTCCATGAGCTATTGGGTACATTGGTCTTCAAAGGGTGCTTGAATCTAAGGAAAACAAAAAAAAGAAAAACAATGAACCTAGAGTAACCACACATTAAACAATAGAGTTTCATATACATTTGCATCCATGTGCTTCTTACATTCCTGTGCCTAACTATACCATGGGGACAAGAAGTAACCCATACACATTTTGAGAACTCCAGAGAAATATCTGCCACCAGAAGTTATTTGGCAGTAATATGTCCTTCAGGTCACACCTCCCTCCCCCAACATTCCTTCTCTACATAAACTACCTTTTTCTTTCTTTCTTTTGAAATCCAGAAAATAAACTTTAAAAAGGGTTGGGTTAGTTCTTGGGTTTTTTCCATTTACACATTTTGACCAGCAAATGGAACTTTTCTACTGTGTTACAATTATTAAATTACAAACTTTGAGATTTAGTATTTTTAAAAAAACCATCATATATAACATAGCACAAACCTGTTGTCTGCAATGCAAACCCGCAAAAATTATAATGTAAAATCTAACTGAAAGCTAATTTTTTGAGATTATTTTCTGTTTCCCCAATGTCCAACATAGGAAATCATCACTCATACAAAAGTATGAGATAGAAAGATCGTTACAGAATTCATGCATTCCTTTTATCTTGATTTTTGCTCCTGTAGTCTTTAATTGAAGATTTGTCGTATCTCAACTTACAGTCCCAACATTTTGGTCTATTTTATATCAAACATTTCATAAAGCCATTTCTGCTTTACAGACATAGCGTTGCCTCAAAAACTTTTGCCTTGAGAACTGTGATCTGCTTGTTTTGATATCCTTTTTGTTTCTTCCCCACTCATGTACATTTCCAGCCCACGATTTGGATAACTAACTATGCCTGTATCGTCCTTTTGTACAGCACTAGTCTGCTCCACAATACAATCTTGTCTAAACACACTGTTATTAAAGACTTGCAATTCAGACAACACCACCTTGAGAAGTTTCCAAGTTTCAATGTTGCATCTTGAGATAAGTTTTACCCTTGTGTTAAACTCCATATTTGCAAGACCAGGTTTCTGGGTTTTTCTTCAAGGCAGTTGTAAAAGGATATCTTACTTTTGCTAGCCTGGATTTTAGGTTTTTATCAGTTCCACCCATTGGTCTTACAATGGTGTAAAGACAGACAATTTCAGTCATTCATATGTTATTCCCTGAATCTACTACCCACAGTTGTCTTCCCTGACCTATACACGTCTGGCAGACTGAAAAGAAGAAATTAAAATTTTTAAACCATGGCAATCATGATGAGAACCAACACAGAGCAAGTAGCATTATGCTTAGTCAAAGTACAGAAAGTACCTCCTGTAACCACAGAAAGCATCACCTTAAAGTGAGCCACTCCCCAAGCTGCAAGGCCTCACTAAGAAACACTTCGGATAAAATCAAAGTGGCATTAAATCCATGCAAACTGAAGTGCCCTTAGGACTTTGTCGGTGAATAGGATGCCCTAGAGCACTACTTCTGGAAGGAGATTTACATTACAAAGATAGAGAGAGAAATGTACTGAAAACATGGCTTTTAGGGGCTCCTAACTTGTGAAAACATCAGAATCCACATTCTACAACTGGTAGGTGTGTTTCCATTCTCAAATACAGACATCTCAAGTTTTTGAATACTCCACGAATTCTTGCACATCGGAGACAGAATCCTCACCCAGGTGTACAAAGGAGCACGTAAGCATTTCCTCAGCAGAAACAGCAGAACATGTAATCTATCATGTATGGTACCTGCCCGTATTTAGGTTTCTAATGTTACATTTCTTGCTATGGCATACCTGCACACCTTGCAAAGGTAAATATTATTATGCTTTAATAACAAATGTCAACAAAGATATTTACTTTATGTCAGCTATATACAGTAAAGGCCATAAAGTACACTTAAGAAAAAAAAAGACTGCATAGCTAAAAAACGGCCTTTAGCATTCTCACGAATTCATTCCCAGCAAGCATCCCTCAGAAGATAACCCAACTCCAACAAAAAGGCAAGTCTTGTAAAGAAATCTTCCAAATTAAAAAAGTTAAATTAGAAAGGTGCTAATTTAACTTTCATGCTTTATGGATAATTCCCTTTTCACATCTGTCTACCATCTCTTAGGTAACTGCAAAACTTAAATGAGGCCATTTAATTAGATTACTTTAATCCTCCACCAAGTGCTGCAAATTAAACTTGAAAAGGAGACCTTTCAGTTCTCTAGGAAGGGTGCTTGCTCATTTATCCTTGACTAGGCAAAGACAGCACACTACCTTCAAGAAAACTGTACTGATTGCTTAAAACACTCCAGATAATTAAATTAAAAGACAAACAATACTTGTCTGTAGTTTATTAGCTACTTAACTGTAACTACTGTGCCACCTTTTCAATTTTGGGTTACATTTGTTTTGTTGAAATACAATGCCACCAAAAATACACCAAAACTTAACAGTATCATGTCCAGCAGATATTTCCCAGAAAATGGGAAACTTTAATTCCCTAAAATATCTTTATTCTTGACATGTATTTACCAATAGAGATTACACAATCCTAACGAAGAAACTCCCTTATCAAGCATCACAGTACCTAAAAGTTATTGTATGATTTCTGCATCACACAAAATTCAAATTCAATACAATTCAAATTGTAGTCTGCTGCATTACAAAGAAAATCAAAGTATTTTTATACTAAACAAGCTACGGATTTTTTTAGAAGAGACATTTGGGCAAACAAGTTTTATATTCTTTGCCTCAGGAAATACATTATCTAGTGCACACAAGCCTAATCGGGAATTAAGCTAATTATAAAGAGCCGAGCCTTACATAATGACCCAGGGAAAAGGAATTAAAACTCACAGACCCCCTCTGAAGTATAATCTGAATTAACTGAAAAGCTGCTACATCCTTACCTTTAAGTATATTCAAGATCCTGGTGATAAGCAAAAGGATATTCATTCTCACTCTCCTTTGTAGTTTCTCTATAGGATTATCTACACCTTGACAAAATCCTCCAATATTAGTTTCAACTCAAAAGCACAACACTGACTTACTTTGTTCACAGTTCGTTTCACCACCCTCAGGAATGCAGTTTCCTATACATTGGCTTCTCAGCTTTGCATCTGAGACTGCACCCTACACATCGTGGAATGATTATTACAGCAGAAGACAGCTTAAGGCTCATACACTTCAAGATATGGGCTCCTTAAAACATTGTGATCCTATGATCCATGCCATCAGAAAGCTAACAGCATTTTCCAGCTCCAGATTACCATCAGTGGGACCGAATTCCCCTCCTATTGTCACAGCAGTGGAATACACAGCTGCTGGGTGAGACATCTCTGACAGACTGGTGACAGGCCTGAATTGAGACCAGTTGAGACAGGTGGAATTGAGACCAATTCCATTCTGCAGATCCATTTCTATGCCAGCAGTTCCAGATTTATGTTTTATTCACAAGAATTTAAGTGTACGTGTATTTCAACTCTGTCCTGTGCATGACTTACAAAACCACTTCTCTCTCTGGGTTTTAACACTACAGCTTCTGTTTATTTATTTGTTTTTCTATTCAGGACACACAGTATGAAGATCTATCTTTTCACCACTCATTTGTGGTGAAACTTAAGCATAACTTAAGAACTACTTTTTTAAAAAATGTAATTAAAAATGCATTAGAGCAGTTATGTGGCTATATCGTATTTCCACCAGTATACGGAGGTATCAAATGTTAAGGAAAAATCAGGGAGGCCTCTGCAAATGATGCAGCAAAAGACTTCTTTATCACATACTTAAGAACACTGTAAGATGGGTAGCAAGGCTGCAAGTCAGTTTTCAGCTTTAAGAGAACCATAGAAGCTTAGCAGAATGAAGAAAGTGGCAAGAGATCTGGCTAGCAAACACCTGCTCTGAGCAGTTCAAGCACTGGGGAATTAAAGATCATGAGTCCTGAGGAAATTGTGCATGCTCTATGAA
This sequence comes from Sclerurus mexicanus, assembly GCA_013396755.1. Taxonomy (NCBI): domain Eukaryota; kingdom Metazoa; phylum Chordata; class Aves; order Passeriformes; family Furnariidae; genus Sclerurus; species Sclerurus mexicanus. The sequence goes on from VWZF01006903.1 coordinate 1,725,783, forward strand.
TCACACTGAATCAGAAGGCAACTAGAAATTCTGATGGCTTCAAGGCTGAACTTTGAGTATTTACAACTGTCACATGGTTTATGATGTTTACCCTACACAGACTGGCTTCAGTTCAGTCACAAGTCTCCAAGATCCAGTACAATTTGTCAGCTCTGAAGTAAAATTCTCCAACCTTCTCCAAATCTTCAGTTTCTCCAAAACACCTCTCTTCTTGAATCAATATCCAACGCTTTATGAAGGCACCCATGAATTTTAGCCTCTCTCCCTTTCCTATGCCCAAACTGCAGTGGTTAACACTAACTTCCTAGACAGTCTGCCTTCTGAAGGTACCATAGTCATGAAGTATGGCAAGAAATTCCAAGACACTTAGTGCTCATTGTTCTATTTCTCTGAAACCAACTTGTTCTTCTGCGTCTGGAGTTGTGAGATTCTGTTTATAGATCTCAAGACAGCTTAGAGGCCAGTCCTTTTCTATTTCTCCTCTCTCAAGCTTATGATGTTCTACCCACTTGTAAGGGTTGATCTATCAGACATCAAGCAAACCAGTTATCCAAGCTGCTCCTGTGCTGAATTTTACTCACTGTCAATCAGAATGCATTAGGACAAAGAACATGAGCAGAACATGATAATGAATAGAGATAAAGAGAAAAGAAAGCAAGAAATACGTCATGAGGAGATTGAGGTTTCTGTATTGCTAACACTGAACAATATCTTTAGTCAATACAGCAAAAAATGTGACATCCTTTGCCATCTCTAAAGGCATTGTTGTTTTTTATCAGAACATGGTTTCTTAATGCTTTGTAAGGCAAGACGGCACAAGCACTAACTGGAGAAAAAGAAATAAGGAAATGCAGCTCCATTTTGTAGAAGAAAGGTACCAAAATACTTTCAGAATAAAAACCCCCATTTACAACCCTCAGGGCCACGCTCTCAATTCACTCTGCCATTAATGCTCTTTACACTGAGTATCAAGCACCTCAAGGAAGCAAAAAAGGGCTAAGTGCTATTTCCCCAGACACATATGCTTTGTAATCATTTGCCCACTTGTACTTCGCATATTAAAAAAACAGACTAAATATTTTAAACCCCAGACCTTTACATCAAGCATTACCAAAAGGTTGCAACAAAACAGGATATGAGTTACCATAAATCCTTAAGATTTTATTGAAAAAATGTCATATAGATTTTATCTGCAAGATAGCAGTCAAGGTCCAGATGCTTTGCCAGCTGCAGCAAGAAGCAGCTTCAGCACAAAGAAAAGAAATGGAAGATGATACCTTGGGGTAGGGTTATATTACTCCCAATAAAACAGAATATCAGGGTCTGTGAAAAGGAAGAAAGAGACTTAAAAGCGCACTTTCACATTCCCCATAAAAGGTACTGCAGATTATTGAAGTTCATTCATAAATAGACGTGAAGTGAAATGACACTTTTTTCTGCATTAGCACTGACAGCCTAGCTGTTCTCAGGGACAGAGGTCAGCCAGCAACTGGAGTAAAGCACAACTCTGCTCTGAAGCTGCTATTGTTTGAAGAAGTCATGAATTCCCTTCTTCAAAAGGGACTAGCAAAACTGTGTCTGTACCTGAAGATATAAACCCCACACAGTCCCTGCATGATCAACTCCAAAACACAGAGCCCAGAACAGAGCATGGCTGTCCCTGGACACCCAAAGGACACTGCATTGGGTGTGCTGACCCCAAGAACGCTGTGAGAGCTGGGTGGCATACACTGTAATCTACCAGAACCAGCAGACACCAATTGACAGTCATGACAATGTATCTGGCTCCAGTGCAGACACATGGCTGCAGGAATGAATTAAATTATGTGGATTACTTCATTTGTGATGTTGCACAGCAAACAGCCTTCCGTGAACTGAACCAACTCAAGGGGTTCAACCTCAGTGAGCAAGTCAAGCTTCCTCAGCAGGGATGCTCAAAAGCTCCTAAACTGCAAAAGACTCATTGTTCTCAACATCTTTGCTGGAGAGATACAAAGAGCCTTTATTTGCTTCAACTCTTTGATGACACTTTAAATTGTTACCAAATTTGCAAGGATAATAAACAGAAAGGGGAAAAAACCAAAGTAAGAGGAGACAGACAGTACCTGGCTGCCTGACAGACCTAATGCCCTGCACTCAAAGACAAAGTGACTCAGCTACAAAGAAGCAAAAAAATATTGTTACTCAAGTATTTCCTACCACCATCTCCCAATCTCCTCACCCCCAAAAAAACCCAAACAACCATAATATAAAGCACATCTATATCTAGGCTCCTCTCCTCTGCTATCTTACACTTTCTTGTATTTGGCAAGATTTCTGTGGCAAGGTAAACCATAATTGTGTATATGCCTGTGTGCATGTACATACATATTGGAAAGACTGATCTCTCCCATCAGTCTCCTTTCTAAGGTTTCTCTGACAGGTAAATTTGCCCTGATTTTTTGGCATTCTTACATGACTAAGGCAGAAGGCAGTCAGGAAGCTTTCAGAACAATTTTAAAGGTGACACTGCTGTTTATATCATAAACATGAAATTTTATGCTGTGGTTAAGACTGACTGAAAAATCCCAAACATCAATTGCAGCCTAGAACTAAAGCTTTCTACAAGTGAAATGGTATCTCAATCTCTGCTTTCAAAAATTTTGTGATTGTGTCAGCATCAAAGCAACTGACAGCAGAAACAGGCCACTGCTTTTGCTGATGGCCTTAGTCCTTCAGCAATGGCATTTCACGTGGGTAATTTAATCTGCCTGGTAAGAATAAATCCAGAAAGATCACATCTATCTCAAAAGCAATGTCATACTGCAAACCAGAAGGAATCATCTGCTGTTCTCTGGCAAATATTTCACATAAAAACAGAGGAGCATCCCTTTTTCCTCAGCACTATCCACTGTCACCAAATGATTCAAACACACCACTCCCACCTCTAAGTCTCCTTGGAAAGACTTAATTCACTATTGATTCGTAAGAAACTCCAGTCAGCTTCTGGTTACTGTTTTCTACTATTTATGTGTCTGGAGCAGGATTTCCTTGCTGATAAGAACAAGTAAGCTAAAAACCAAGTGAAACTTAGAATATAACTGATTTTAACTGGAAATATCCCTTCTAGACTGCCATCTTGTTCATCCTATCCCTTTAGTTTGGTTTTTCAACTGATTCATCTTCTCCAGGAAAAAGCACTGACATGCCTTGAGCTAGAACCATCTTACAGCAGTACAAACAGGTATTTTTCAATATATATTTTGTAATGATTAAATAATGACTAATGACAGTAACATTTCCTGTCAAAACCACTGCTGAACAGTTTATATATGTGGGTACTTTAAGATTTTCCATTAGTTTAAATCTGCAAGGAGGCTGTGCTTTCCACCAACACATAAGATTTTCACCCCCTCCAGCCGCACATGATCATTCTTTCTCCCGCTGCCTGTGTAAGAATTCTACTTACAGGCTAAGCTGAATGACAAGCGGAATAATTGGAGGAGACTGCATGTAATTCATGGATTCACTGGTCCTGAGCTATCTTCAATATGCCTGAAGAGTTTCACAGGTGATAACTGAGCAGGATTAGACAAGATGAACCAGAAGGAAGATAGAAGAAAATAGTTCTGAGACTTCCTTTCCTACATACTGCCAATGCTACTTCAACATAGTCTAGTTTTTACATAAGACCACAATCTTGAGACAAGAACATGTCAACACATAGCTACATACTTTTAAAAAAATAAATTCATACTATTAAGTCAGTCACTGCTGGATTAAAAAAAAAAAAAACAGAAAAAGGACTGACAAAATCTTTACTATCATGAAAGACAGTATGAATCTTGGATAAGCTGGAAATATTATATAAATCACGGTATTTCTCTGGGTTTGGATCATGGCACTTCAATGCCCAGATCTAATCCTCCATTCAGTTTTGCTAGTCAACTTCCAAAAATCCCATTGTCTGCTCTGGAGGATCATTCCGGAGAGGATGATCATGGCAAACACAGAATGTGACCTCCTCAACCTTCAACTGCTTTCAGTTCATAGGATTTCTTGAATTTGATGCAGCTTGTTTAGAAACCCTACACAGATCCCTTGTCCACTATCTTGTGTAACCCGTTCCTGAGCCCTCAAACTTTTTCCATCCATGACTGCCTTAAGCAAGGAGTTCCAGAGCCCTACTAATAATTCTTTTAAAGGTTATTTCATTGTCTTGCACACATTCCCAGGGAAAACTGCTAAAACTACTTGTAAACTCCCTATGTTACAAGAAAGGGCTGCTGATTTCTGCTCTCCGTGCTACCAAACATAGCTATTTGTTTCACATCCACGTGCTTTCAAGAAGAACCTATATTATTTGAAATGAAGTTTAACTTCTCTTTAACATCCACTGTTAACCAAAAATACTGACCTATAATAGCTTTCCATTGAAACGTGCTTATTTTTGAACCACGTGTTCAAAGTATCACTTTCTTTCCACTGAATTTCATTTCATCAGGGCTGGACATATACAGCTTCTGGCTACAATTCCACTGCTATAAAAATCTCAATCTCAAAACCAAACTCCCTAAAAATATTTGAGTACCAAACAACATGGCATAGCAAACATCAATGTGTTTTTACCCACAGACTGGCAGCTTTCTTTATTTTGTGCTTTCCTACCAATTTTCTGATACACAGCTATACTGGAATGTACCTACCAAGGTCAGTTTCCCACAATGCAGAGGACACAGATACTTGTTATATCCTCACAGGTTTGCAACTGAAGGAAAAAAAAAAGATCCTTCAAGAAACCGACACTTGAAACTTCAGCTAACACTCACAGTTTGTCCACAGGATCAGTTTCAGAGTTAGTCATCTATGCTTAAATTTTACTTGAATTAACAGGAAGGCGATAAATATAGTTTGTTTTGTTTAATCAAGATCTCTAATATAGTCATTATAAAGCTATATTTCATAAACTACCATTACAGAAAACTTTCATGATTAAAAGATTTTTTTCTCTTTTCAACTTTCTTTACAAGGCTGTGCATGCTGAAAGATAGCAGACTTGAGGAAAGGAGCATGAACAGCAGCAGCTTGGGCCTTGCTATGTTCCCACCCAGGCAAGTTTGCTTTACTGAGACGAAAAAACTCATCAAAAATACATATCAACATGTATATGTAATAATTTTAACATATAAGATTAGGAAAAGAAAAAACATTTAAGTTAAGCCTATCATTAACACAACTTTAAAAAGAACATGAGTTGGTTTTGTGTCATACTAATCCACACTGTAGTGAGAATTCTTGAGTCTCCAGCTAACAATACACATGGCATTACTGAGTCTGGAGAAGCCAGGATATTCAGCTCTCCCTGGATGCTTCCCTTGTGCTGTGTGTGCCACAAGCCATCTGGGCTGATTAGCCTAAAAGCACAGTTTCTTTTGCTTCAGGGAATAAATTATTTGCAATTTAAGGGTTATTCCTGATCTATACTTGTTCAACCACTTTATCAAAGTAAATCCTTATCAGCCATTTCCTCTGGCTAAGAAGCCAAGACTGCCTGCACCAAGAACCTTGCTAACATTGGCCACACTTCTTCACTCAAGGCCATTAACGTGCACTCTGCAGAGCGGGACCTCAGCTCAGCACAAAGTGCTCATGAAAAACCCAACAATCTGCAATGAAAAAAGCATTTTACTGTGAAATTGCAACATGAGTTCCCCATGTGACCAGGGTTAAGCACTCCCAACCTAAGACGACTTGCTTCCTTCAATTACTTGGGATATTATCAGCAGAACTGCTGCAGCTGGATCTTCATTTCAGAATAGAGAAGAGCTAGCGAGCAAAGTCCACATCTCTAAAAACGCAGCTACTTTTGATCAAGGAGGAAACAACATTCCCAGAATGTCTTCCAAAAAGATAGCAGTTTGATAGCAGTTTTGGTATTTGATAGCAGTTTAAGAGTGAGCTGGAGTATGTGTCCCAGAGCTATGAAGAAATACAAAGACCTATCATGACTAAATAAACCTCAACTTTGGGATAATTAACACTGTTAGCATTTTACTGTAACATACATGTGTTCAGGTACTCAGAGATTTACATAAGCTTTTTTTTATTGCTCCAATTGAAACACAATACAGGATTTTAAACCTAATTATCAAAAGCGCCATTAGTATTTTGATCTCCTTAGTATCCCTGTTGGCATGGAATTTAACCCTGCCTGAAAGCTTCTAATTAAGAAGATAGTGCTGCTGTTTACACTTCCAAATAGTGGCTAAAAGTGAACATCAGACCACTGCTCTAACTGGCTACCTTTTATCCCTTTAGCTCTTCTCCATTTTGAGAGACCCGCACTTTCTAACAATTTCAGGCAAGCAATATTCATCTGAAGATTGATGGCATGATGGCTTTTCATCTAGAGAGCCTGTGCCAACACCTCTTACTAACTGGTTTATTCCAAATAACCAATCCCTCTTAAAGGATGATCGGGTCCAAAAGTAATGGATTTTACTCCAATGAGCTTTTACACGAACAGTTCCATTAAACAGGATTACTCATTAGTATAACAATACATAAATGAGATGATTATGTTAATTGAGACATTACTATTCATTTTTTTCCCTACATTCACATACAGGAAATTATTACTTTGGTTCAAAAACACCAGTTTTTATGGTGGCCAAAAATATCAAATATAGAAGTCTTCTAAACCTGGCATATTTCTACTGTTTCAACAGCCTTACAGTTAGAAGACAACACTGAGCAGTTTTTGGAGCCCAAACACTGACATCTCTATAATGAAAAGTACTATCCATGAGGAAAAATTAAACTTCAACTTTAAATCTGTTCTAAGTTATATATTCACACAGATCCTTGGCATTTAGGTAGCTGGAACATCTAGGAACTAATGTTCCATTTGTTAGGCAATCAAATCACCTCTTCAGCTGGGAGGCATTTAATTCAAAATGGGCCCACAGAATTTAGTTATGTCATCATTATACACATGAGAAAACATCTAGCAAATTTCATTCACCAAGCAATACAAATATTTACTGGCTCACACTAACCTGATGAAGAGTTTTGTATTTTCGACTTCTCCACACGGGAAATTATTAAAGTTTCAGAGGATATGTAAAGTGGTTCTCAATCACAAAAAGGTAACAAAATGAGACCTCAGGTCCCACTCCATTTTACTTTTAATACCTTTGTAATAAAAAATTCTGTTCTGCATCAAACTGAGGCTCAAAGCCCACAGACACTAAGAACAAATCTGCTAAAAAAAAAAAGTGCAGACCCTGCAAGTTGAACCAATCCCCTCAAAAGTGGTTAACATCTTTAGAAGGCGTACCAGATGGAGAACCAGATAGACAATCCTTACCTTAACCCGCTGTCTGGCCTGGACACTAACTCCCTGCTACAGCACAGAGTTCCCATGCAGTTCTGCTTTCCTTAAGCGAAGATAAACAGCTCGACCTCCTCCAGCTCAGAGTTAAAGGCTGAGGTTGCCTGCGTTTCATTGCGTGCCAAAGTCCATCTGACAGAACGCGATGTGAACAGCAGGCTCTGGCTGACGAAAGCAGAGTGCCCGTGTCATTAAAGCGAAACCACCTCAGCACCCCCTCGGTGCAAACCTCAACAGCTACAGCCGATGCCCCACCGTTATTATTATTATTTTCCCCCACAGCCGCTATTTTAATTTTTTAAAATAATTTTAACAACCACAACAAGGCGCTTTTTGCTCCCTCCCCTTTCGGGGGGCGCACTCCCCGGCGATGCTCGGCCTCAGGCTCCCAGCGCCCGCGGGGGCCGCTCCCGCAGCTGCCTCTGCCCGAGCACCGCGAATTCCCTTCAGGGGCGCGG